>JBBPMS010000059.1:62125-82811 GCA_038090435.1 Phylloporus scabripes | reverse complement strand
CCCAACGCCGCTAGCAATGGTAGCAAGATTAATCTCAGTCTACCCTCTGCCCCCTCCATTCCTCTGGCCTCAGATGGACCGGAGTCATCCACTCATCCCTTCATCCAAGGACGGTCATCTCCAAGTTCTCGCCGTGTCGTCAAAGTCATCGTCATATCCGACTTTGTCCGTGAACCCTTCTCTCTCATGCCCCGCGCTTGCTCATCTTCCCCAGATCTGCAGCTTCTGCTATATAGCAAACAAGACCCTCTATGATGCCATCGATGCCTGTCGCGATCTCCCTCTCCGTTTCGAAGTCGAATTCCGTCCATTCACCCTCATGTGTTCCTCTTCCTACTCCACTGATACAAACAAGCCCTTCAGTCGCAACGCCTATTATGCTAAAAAGTTTGGCAAGGAACAAGCAGAGGCAAAGTGGAAAGTGACAGCAGACATGGTCCGAAAGGCCGGCTTGACAATGCATGCTTCCATTTCACTCCCGATCTCCGCCTACCCTGACTCCTTATATGTAGGGCGGAAGATGGTGTGGTCTGTCGGTCGATCCAAGCTCATAGACTTTCCGTGAAAGCCTATCAGGTCGGCGGACAGGCAATCCAACAACCGCTCATTTCTCTCATATTCGATGCATGCTTCGCCAAGGGTGACGATATCAGTAGCGAGAAATTCCTTGCCGATGCTGCCGTCAAGGTTGGCCTCATGAATAGAGAAAGGGTTGGTCTTTGTCATTCTACCATTCTCTCTACTCAATCGCTTGCAGGCAATTGAATTTCTCAAGTCCACCGAAACTGTAGACTGCGTGGAAAAGATGATCCAAGCAGCTAGAGCAAACGGTGTGAATGGCGTTCCGTTTATCATCATTGATGGCAAATGGGCCTTGAACGGTGTGCAATCCGTGGACTGCTATATTCAGGTCCGTATATTTTTCCGCCATGTATCTCTCACGAACATCTCTCCGTAGATCTTCCGCAAGTTGGCATCATCCACCTGTTCCAACCCCGCTGGTTCGGCCAAGGCATGTAACAATTGCAAGGATCCAATATTTGCCCCCGCGCTTTCAGCGCAATAACCTCTTTCTCCGTCTCTCGTCAGTATCTTCCAGTTTTGTTTTTCACTGCACTCCATCGGATCGTTCAACATGTTTTTTGTTATCGAATCGACTTTCCCGCAGGATTTTTACGGGCAATTTTGTATCGTGTCGTGGACTTGTCGTTCCTTGATTTCCATTTATCATCTCGGATTCAAACACCTCTCTGCTACCCTGGAATTGTCTCATTGTATTCCGCCAACATGGCTAGCGCTGACATGGATGAGGACTAATCTTGCCGTCAGCGACGGCCAATCATGTCAGTGAGATTACTCATGCTAGTAAGATTCAGTCATGACTATATCCCCCGATGGGAAAATCCCTTTTATGCGCGCTATCTGTATTGGAATGAACTGCTTCCGCATTGTGAGCGACGCGGTGAGTGAGGGCCATAAGTAATACCGGTTGCTGCGTAAACTGATCTATTAAACATCGTTTGATGCCTTGCACCAGCAACATTGTAAGTACGCTAAGTATTTATTGTCTCGGGAAGGAACATGCTCTATGATAGATCTCTACAGACGGGTCTGCGGGGAAACACGATGGTCAGCTCGAGGAGGAAGGGAGGAGCTGGCCGCATCACTCATGGCTTCCACTTGCGGAGAATATCTTCAAGGCCGCTGCGGATGCAGTCTGACGAAACGTGGGGTGGCAACAGGTCATTTGCCTTGAGCTGGTCCACCGCGGCGAGCACCCAGTTCTGACAATTCCAGTCCTCCCTGCCTCGATGCACGGGGACTTGCTGCATGAGGTGTTCGGCTTCGGGTACTCTGTCGAGATCGATGTTGCAGAGGGGAAGACAGCCTCTGTACGCGTCTGCGAGTATCTCCATGCACTCGAACTCTGTCTGCGAGTACGCAAAGGTGTCGATGTTGCCGATAGCCTGGTAGCACGTGCCCCAGTGATCGACCAGCTCCGAGGCGTCTCTGCCAGCGCTGCTCGCACTCAGAGACTGTGAGGTCGCGTTCGCGATGAGGAAGAGCGCCCAGTGGAGGGGCTTGCGCTGGCCGTCTGACGCACGACCGCGCCAGTAGTGGGCGACACAGAGAGTGAGTGTGTGAGGCGGAACGCACATATCGGACATGATTGAATGAAGGGTGCATGATCCTGGGGATTAAATACGCTGGTCTATAAAGCAAAGCGAACAAAGCAAGTGGAGCTCATCGTCGTGGACTGTGTGGGAGTTGCCGCGCCACGCAAGTTCAACTTGTTCATTCACATTCACACAAGTCCCTAAATGACGCTTTTTGTCCCCCTCGACGAGTATCAGTCCACGCCGTCGTCCCCATCGTTCCTCGTACACACCGCCGATGTTCAGCACCATCTGCGCAAGACTCTCAGGGCGATCTTGAAGGCTAGGCGCCTCGTCGTCGTCTGTGGTGCGTTGATCATGTTCGGAACCCGCTCGGAACGCTCTCTCATCGTCCACCAGGTGCGGGTATCTCTGTCCAAGCGGGCATTCCAGACTTCCGATCCCCATCCGGTTTATTCCACACCCTAAAGCGCGACAATCCCAAAGAGGCCCTCACCTCAGGCAAGGATCTCTTCGATGCATCCGTATTCAACGTGAGCACATCTTCTCATCGTGTTTGCCGTCCCCTCGGCCTCGTGGGCGGTTTCATCTCCATTCTACCCGAATCATGCGCGAACCATGCTCACTGCACTCACAGTCGGAACACACAACCTCATTATTTTGCCAAATGATCGCTCAGCTCTCCGAGCTATCACAAGCGGCAAATCCCACACCCTTTCATCAGCTTCTTCGCACTCTTGACGACCGCGGGAGCCTCTTGCGTGTGTACACCCAAAACATCGACGCGATAGAATCAAAATCCGGTCTTTCGTTTGGTGTTCCCGAGTTTGAAGACAAACGCTGCAAGCCTCGATCGCGGGCAAAAGCATCTCCTATCACTGGCCTCGCAGATCCCACCATATCTACAAGTTCCACACCACCACCACCGCCATCTTCCACGTCACAGGCCAGCTCACGCTTGCCGTCACCCACAGTGGACGTTCCGCGGTGTATCCCTCTCCACGGCACTCTTCAAACGTTGCACTGTCAAACGTGTACTCACACGTTTCCCCTCGAAAATTATATGGGCGATTTGGTATCAGGAACACCCCCTTACTGCCCAGAGTGCACAGAAATGGAAGAGACCCGCCAGTTGGTTGGTAAGCGCGCCCGTGGCGTGGGCAAGCTTCGTCCCAGCGTCGTTTTGTACAACGAAACGCACAAGGATGGTGAAGGCGTAGGCGAGGTAGTCAGGCGAGATCTCGTCGGAGGTGCAAAAGGAAAAGGCCGCAGCGGCGCAGACGTTCTCTTAGTTGTAGGAACCAGCCTCAGGGTTCCAGGAACAAAGCGTATCGTCCGCGAGTTTTCAAAGGCCGTAAGGTCCCGTGGCGCCAGTTCGTCCAAGGACTCCCCATGCCCGACGCGTACACCCATCCCATCTCCGTCACCACGTCGATCTTTGGAATCAAAGGATGGCTGTCCTCCCATGAAGTCGATATATCTCAACCTCGACTTTCCTGTCCCTACTCGAGAGTGGGAAGGTGTTTTTGATGCGTGGATACAGGGCGATGCGCAGAGCTTTGCCCGCACCCTAATGGATGAAATCGCCAAAGAGGTCGCAGCAAAAGAAGCCGTGCTTGAGAGGAAACGCAAACGCGAGGAGGAGGCAGCGTCGGGAGAACAAACCGACCAAGCTCCGCCTGCCAAAAGACGCAAAACGATGACCCCGAGCACCAGCAAAACGCCTTCGTCCCGGAAACTCAAAGCCTCGGAAGGCTCTCGCAGTGCCCCTCGGAAACCTCGTAGTGACAAGAAGAAATCCACTCGGTCAACGCCAAGTAAAACGCTGACCGGGTCTGCTTCGACACCTCCGGAGAAGATCTTCATTCGGATCCCGCCCAGCAGACGTCGTCCCGAGGTCGTCCTTCCTCTGCGTCTTCACAACAAAGAACAGAAGAGTTTCCCTGCGACACCGCCTGCTTCACAACTGAAACACAAAACTCTTGGCTCCGCGGGCTCGAAGCGTGACGACGAGCGCTATTCCGACAGCAACCTGACGAGCGATAGCGAACTATCTGATGTGTGTTCCGATACAGAAGTTGCAGACGAACTTCCGAGGACGGTTAGGTCTTATCCTCTATAGATTATCAGGAGTTTTTGGGACAGTGTCCTTTGGATTCTTTTTGCGCTTGGCCTATCCTTATTTTATTTATGTATAAAGATTCTACCTTATTTGCTGCAGAAATGCACTATTTGTTTATACTGTAGAATGGATTCGTCTAGAACCATCAATCAAAAGTTCACACGGTGGTACGCGTCAGACCGCGATGTCCAACCCCAAGCCAGAAGAGAATCCCTCCAAAGCACAGGAGAAACCCAAGTCCGATGATATTCCCCACCTGGGCGTTCTAGAGGAGGACGACGAATTTGAGGAATTCGAGTGTGCAGGTAGGCATGGTCGCGCGTCCGCTTCAAGCCTCGGCTGATCGTGGTCAGACTGGGACGACTCCAAGACGGACCTGGCGCATTTGAACGGTGCCGCGCCGGGGGCTGCCAACTCGAGCGGGGACAAGCTTTGGGAGGACAACTGGGACGACGACGATATCGAGGACGAGTTCAGCGTGCAGCTACGGTGAGTCGGGCGATGCGCCGAAGAAAGGGGGTGCTCATCTGCCCTGCAGAAACGAACTGGCAAAAATGGGAAAGGGAGATGCCATGCAGCGTTGATCGCTAGGATTGTATATCACTGAATACACGCCCGTCGTCCGCTACAACGACGTGTTTTGCTCTCAAAACGTTGGCAAGATGCGCTACGACTATGTAATTTCCGAATACAACACTCTACATGCTCTAGATTTTGCGACCTCGCTACGGGACCATATCGCACGTCTTTAGTGCCTGGGTTTCAAGTCGGGCAAACGCCGCGACAGGACAACCAAGAACGTGACTAGTGCCAACAGGACGACATACACCAAGTTGCCACCCAGGATATTGTGCTCCTTGGAGAGGGCAAACAATGACGTGGTCATTGCGGGGCCGATGGCACGCGCAATCGACCCCAGACTTTGGCTCAGCCCGTTTGTCGAGCCCAGTGATTGTTTATTGGGAGACGCCCTCGTGGTGAAGATAGCGATGACACCTAAACGACCAAGGTGAGATTATCAGTTATCACAAAGGTGGGTCAGACGCACTGTAAGCCAGCTCCATGACGACCATGACGACGATCTGAACAAGAATAAGGACCCAGGTTACAGGTCCAACTTTCCCCTGTGCTGTAACGATTGCACTCATAAGTGGAAACATGAGAATCAATGGGTAGAACCAGAGGATAGCCCAGCAAAACAACCGTTTGGGCCCAATTCGATTTATGATCCTTGCAGCAAACAGTGCCTGTGATATGCCGTTGGCGACTCCAAATATCCCCATGTACGTGCCAATGACAGCTGGTGAGAATCCTAAGCCACCGATCTCGATTGGAGATGCGTAGAACAAGGGCAGGAAGATGAAGATGGAGAGTTCCACAAGAGCGAGTGTTCCAAAGTTGGCGATGGGTATCATCACGGAAGGCATTGTCAGGAGGGTCTTGATCGGAAGTGGTTGTGCATCATCCGCAGTCGAGTCACCAAAAGAATTCTCTGTGGATCTCTCGGTTTGGGCCTTCGTAGCCACTTTGGATGGCAACGTCTAAAAGTAATCAAAGGTGTGTCATTTCTAGGTGCCTCGATGCCTCTGCGATGTCATACCTCCTTCATGAAGAACGCGGAAACCAAAAATGTGATAGAGATGAAGCAGCTTGTTACGAACGATGGGAGGAAGTATGGGTATTTCTCCCAAAATTCGCCATGAAAGGTATGGGGCCATCGATCTTGTGGTCTTGCCAGTGCACCTCCGTATAGCGGACTACGGGCGTTATAAGTCTCTCGTCTTTACACACGTTGGTCCACCCAAACGCACCCAAGGGTAACCCCAAGGCAGAAAAGCGGTGGCACTCTGGTAAAGACTTCAGCCATATTGGTGTGGTCGCTGAGATCGCCGAGTATACTCTTCATCACACCAATGTTGCCATTGAGAACGCCAGCGATGCATCGACTTGGCCATCGTTTCAGCCGACTTTTCGCGGGTGAATCAAGTTCGCCTACCTGATGATGAGCGTGCCCAAAGTCCTGGATAAGCCAAAGCAGAAATTGGAGATACTGAGGCCGATGAGGCCGAGTAAGACGACTGGCCGGCGGCCGATGAAGTCGGATAACCGACTCCATTGCCAGGTGGTTAGTGCCTGTGTGACGAAAAAGAGGGAATCCTAGGCAAAGCTGTGTTATGGCAGGATCTCTGTGAACGAACTGGGCACCTACGATGAGACCAGCGTAGTAACCTATCTTGCGATCATCCCCTCCCGTGATACCGAGCTCGCTGATAAGCTGTGTTTCGAAAGAAAAACGAATGGGCACGTAGAGGTCAGGTTTACGGGTGTCCGAAAACAACTCATGACGGACCTGAGCGATATACGGAAAGATGTATGCAGATGAGAGAGGCTCGGTGATCAAGGCAAAGAAGACAATGGCTATCTGCTTCCAAGGCAAAGGTGTCTTAGCCTTTGGCAGGAGGGGGACCTCTTCGTCTGGGCGCCTGTCGTCGTTCATGGTAGTTTGAGAGAGAACGCGCATGCCTCACTCGGTTGCCACAGATATACGACATCTTATTCGGATGAACGCTTATTTGCGGCACTTTGCAATTACGCAACGCCATTTTGAGCTGTATTCGTTGTTAACTTGGAGTCATCCCCGCGTCACTGAAAGAGGTACATCGACGATTCGTTTTCACCACGTAGTCAACTATCATATAAAAGGTATATTAGCTCTCTGAAGAGGGAACAGGTTAGCGCGCACGTTGATATTAATTTGTCCACTTCTCGAAGTTGCGGCGCCAGGTATAACGGCAACACAGGATCGTGAGACCTTGGTGGAGCAAGTTTCAAATCTGCTCAAGAATGTACCACGTCCGTCGATGAAACATTGAATCATGGCAGTTTTTCTGACGTTGCATCCAATATCCAAGTTTGAAACGTCTAGTAAACTGTAGGCTCGCCGAGTAGTGCACAAAGTGATCGTGTCAAAGGTTCTCATGGTCATTTTCGTTATCGTGACGGAAATGTCACTTTGTCATCAAAGAGCACCAGATAACGATGTCCCTGCCTCAAGGGTACTGGAAAACATTTCGATAGACGATACACACGACACGTAAGACACTGTCATGTGTAAAACATACACATCCACCAACAGCCTTATTTTCACATCTGGTCGCTTATCCTGATCAAGCCGCGTGTAGTTCAAGAAATTTCCTTATTAGGCGTGCAAGTAGGATGGGCTAAGTGCTGCCTCAGCGAACTTGCTCCACTGATCGTATTCGACAAGGGAAACCAAAGCTGGCGGGATACAACGGATGACCATACACCCAGCCTATGCAAGGTGTAGAGCCCCGAAAGCCTCGACGGATCTGTCTAGGAAAACCGGAAAACCAAGCGTGCAATTGCAAACGAGCTAGTTGGGCGTGGCCTCGGAGACAAGCGTGGACGCATCTTCTAAAGTCGGGCAAGACACTTCGGGTTTGTCCCCCGCAGCAGGGCGGTGGAATTCCGAAATATCGGCAGGTCTGGGCTCGGGCATGGGGACCAGTCTGTGCTATAATCAAGGGACCTGTTGAATGGAGGAAGATAGGAAAGATACCCGCCTCTACCTTTGCTATCAGGAGGACTATGAAACCCTTGTCACTGGTCCGACATAATTCCATGGTCTTATCGTCAGTAGGGACTCTAGCTACGCACAGGCAAATGGTAGAAGAGACAAGCATACCACAAAACGGGATGCTTTGCTTCTCAAAGGGCTAGTCTCGAGACCCATGGATCTTGACTTTGAGTTCAGCGATGGTGTCTGAAGACTCAGCGCCCAACGTCGACATAGAGTGAAATTGAAGTGCCATTAGGAGTGAAGGAGCGAACGAACCTGAAATTCGTCCGACTTTCGATAGACTTTTTTCCAAGACCTTCATCATGGGATGCCTGGAAGTTCTCCCTACTGTGTGAAGGCCAGGGCTCAGAGATATTCTCATGGTGGATGCACCAAGGCAAGAACTCAGAGGAGTCACTCGAACAGAACCTCCTAAACACATACCTGGCGGTTTTCGGGGACGTGGGAATGCGTTCCCGGCTGCTTGTCTGTGGGGAATCAGACGCCAGAGATGCACCCGAGACATGACGCACGAAACTAACTCGCTCCCAAGGATCTAATGGTCGTCTGTAATCGTGCCTCAAAGTCTAACATTATACGCCGGAAATTATCAGATTGTGTGGGAGATGGAAAAAGATGTGAATCACCGGGTATGGCATCGTCCAACGGCAGGTGGTCCGATAGGCAAATATGCTACGAACGGGCTGAGCTCCAACAATCACTCACAAGCCCAACTCTCGTGCGGCGAGCTATCGCGCTCGTGCCATCATACTGCATCCAGCGCCCTGGTCTTCTTGAGTAGTCGCGGCATGATCCGCCCCGTACAAGGTGTGTTCATCGCCCTTGGTAAGACACGCAAACGGAGTCACATTGCTTGGCTAGACTGGTATGCTGGGAACAACGATCATCAGTCTGAGAGGCTAATCTGGGGATCAGTAATTTCTAACAGTCATCATTCATGCACATGACCCAGAATAAGAATGCATTAACGGTATGATGGAAGTTATCCACTGTTAACGGATATCAGCAAAGAAGATTTCAAACAGGACGTCACAGGGAAACATGTCATGATCATTACACAGTAACTTTATCATCCTCTTTTTTGTAAGCCAACGAGTCCTCCAAGCCTTGAGTGCCCATTTGGGAGGTATCGAACCCGTGCTCCTCCAAGTACAAGCGGAACTATTAAAAAAAAAGTTAGGGCAGAGCGTCTAAGAAAAGTTTACAAGTCTCTTACCGCCACATCTTCTGCTGCCATTCCATCGTGACTGAGAGGCTTGACAAAGAAGAGCACAACAGTGGCACTGAGAATAGCGAGACCACTGGCGATCCAAAACGGACCCGTAATTCCCTTGGTCGAGTTGGCCCCACCGAAATCTATACCAGAATTTGAAATTAGGTATCAGTGAGCTGGTAAATACCCACCAGAAACGACCGACTTCCAGCCTGTTCGCCGGACATGTAAGTAGTTGACCATTATCAGATAGATTTGACATTTTCCACATACAGTACGTGCCGACAAATGCACCGACTTTGCCAAAAGCAGCGGCGATACCATAGTAATGACCGCGAACGGCTGTGGGTCCGGACTTGGAAGCAAGAATGCCAAGACAGTTTCCAGGGCCTAAACATGTCAGGAAAACACCAAGGTCCCTTATCAAGTCACTTACCAAATTCCCCGAAGCTGAGGAAGATGCCATAGACAACCTGTGACCAAATCAACGCTGAACGGTTTACCCTGTGCAGATCAGGACTTACGGCGAAAGCAGCGATATGCTTGACTATATGAGTGTATAGACCGCTCATTATGAAGCCAATAATCGCCTGAGCAAGTAAACCGGTAATCTAACGGAGTGTCATGATGATGCAAGTATGACTTGTGACAACATTACCATCGTATTCTTCGGGCCCAAATAATCGACAACGAAGGCACCGATGACAGTTCCTGGCGTAGTGTGAATAGAGTGAACAAGATTCTTAGAATAGATAAACCTGGGATATAGAATAAGCTAACGGGAGGCGTGAATAACATGATGCAGAAGAAGAAGGGAAACGGACTTGATAACAACGCTCCAGCCAAATGCAACTGCCAGGGAAGTTGAATTTCCAACGACACTACAACATTGGTCTCAGCATCGTCATCCAACCAAAGCCAGAATAACGTACGAATTGGTGATTGTTGAAGAGTAGATACCAAACTGCAGATAGGGTAGGTGTCCTGAAGCAGAATCACAGTAAGTCTCACCGGATACCTGTACGAATGCACAGTAAGTTCCGTATCCATGACTCAACCGAGATGCCTACGTGATGAAGTCATAGATGAACCTATATGACATGAGGAGTAAATGCATTGTACCCGGAACCCGAGGTCTGTCAGCCTACCAAGCCAAGGAGATCCCGAATAACCCTTTCCAGTAGCGCTTGATGACGAGACAGTATGGGATGCGAACAGCTTTCATTGAGTTCTTTTTGTAGCTCGGCGGTTCGGTCATGCGCAGACGCCAAAGAAACACAGCAATAGCAGGAACAGTTCCTAAACCAAGGGAGAGACGCCACACAGCCCGGAGGTGGTTGTCCCCAAAGCTATTGATCTATGTTAAGTTGTCCTCGCCGAGCTGCGTGACGCGACCCACATCCAGTACAGAACCAGGGGGACAAATGCGCCAATTACGAAACCAACATCAATCATTGTATCTGAGGCATCGGTCGCACAAGGAGGACGAGCATAGAACTAAGGATGATGCATACTGGTTGCAAGAGCCAGCCATCGATGCTGGGCGTTTTTGGCAATACCGTCTTCTTCTGTTTGCTCCGAAGCCGATACGGAGCCGCAAGGATATTCTGCACCAATGCCAATACCAAGCAAGAAGCTAAAGATGACGGAAGTAAGACGATGAACTGCGTATGGACCAACTTGATTACCGGCATGCAGAAAGCATGGCAATCATTCCACCAAAACTACCATTTGCACCCGAAGAAGCAGCGGATAATGCGGCGAAAAGAGCAACGATACCAGATGCAGTCATCTGGAAAGGATGAGGATTGTTTGCCAGGTTTTCAGAAGGACTCTGACCATGCCAAATTTACGGCCGAGCTTGTCGGATATCCATCCAAAGGTCAACATACCCACAATACTGCCTGGCAGAGAGGATGAGGGGGGTAAAAGAAACAAGAAGTAGACAAGACTGAACCAGCGAAGCTAACGCTAGATAGAGTGCTGCTGTAGTTATGCGCATCCAGCGCTTGAGCACCGTAGAGCCTGGTAAGTACTGGGTAGAATGAGTAGCTAGACCAGATACGTGCACAAGTCTCGCACTTGTGTCGACTGAGGATGTGATATTGAGACAATAAATACCATGTAAGGAAAAGTGGACGTACCCGCTCCGATGACGTTGTTGGAGTAACCTAGTTGTAAATGAGAAAATGGAATACGACGGATAATATGGTGAAGTGGATACCATCGGAAAATAGAGCGGTCCCGCAACTATAGAAGGCATGAGTAATGAACGACGGATAAGATGACAACATACGCAAAGATGAGAGAGACCCTTGACAGACCAGTGGGAGGCTCGGACATGTTAGTGGGTGAGAAGAAGAAGCAAGGACGGGCGCAGAACGAAAATCAGAACCGTGGAATCCTCTTATACCATACAGAAAGAACACGACAGGAATGGAAAGTCGGGGGTAATACTATCCGACATTGACTGGCGGACAGCAACGTTTTGGACCGGTGGACAGGATTCGCAACGCATGGACACTCGGGGTAAAAGGAGCAGATGGATGATGTTGCACGTGCGTCGTCGTCAGGAACAGTACAGGATGTGGGCGATAAAGAGGAAAGAGCTCGCTTGCTGGGTGGGCCATATGGACTAAACGACAAGACACATCAATGGCATGTTGACGATTGTTTGGCCGCCCGGGGTCACATGATCAGCGCTGACTGACATGACGTCTGCAATGACGACGCTCTACTCGAGCATATATAATGCTAGCACACAAAACTCTGAGACTCAGCTATCGCCATCATGTCCACCTATGAAAACGAGCCCTATAATCCCGCAGCAGATCCCACTGTGGACGCTGCAGAGTATAAACCATCAGAATACTCGGACGACACGGCTGACGTCGGCGCGCGTGGGGCAGACGACTTTTCGTCCAACGTGCAAGCGGACAAAGAAGACGCCTCCGCAGCACGTTCTGATGACACAGGTCGAGTCGACCAGGGTGTGTGTACTGTTTTGTGACACGGCCAACCTGCTCACGATGTCTGGACAAGGTGAAGTAGAAGACCTGCTCTCTGCAACGAGCGAGGACGAGAGGAACAGGGCGGGTACTCGGGGCGGTAGGGCACATGCATTCAGGCAAGAAGCGGGTGCGATGGACTTTGACGCGTGATCAAAAGTTTGTGGTACTGTATGATTAGGGGTAACTGATTTTCCCACGGCAATAATGAGCTTCTTGCCAGTTTCGAGACCGTCCAAGCGCATTCAGACTGATACAGAAATCCCGCCCGCAAAAGTCAAGCGTGAGTCCAGCCAATCTCCACAGCCTTCAGAAAGACGACTCGTTACTAGCGGCACAAAGCGCTATGCCCCGCTTCCGAGCGACTGCCTCTCATCTTGTGCGGAATACAGACAGAATCGATCTAATTGGGTGGCAAGATGCGTAAAAGAACTGGAAGCACTAAACCTCATTCCAGAGAGGAAACTGATCAGGTTGGTTCCAAGTGAACAATCCTAGATCTCCTCTCTAATCAATGTGCCACAGGGATGACGGTTTGATCATTGACTGGTGAGCCACACGCGTCTTTCACGCCCCTTCACTGACCTCCCGTAGGAAGAGCCACATCCCTGTTTGGTCAGATACCCTAAAGCCTGACACCCAGGCTCTCGCTGCTACAATCATGTCAGCTCACAGATTGAATGCTCAGTGGCACCGATCACCCATTCGTTCACAGTCGGTCTCCCCTGCCTCATCGTCTAGCACCCAGCTGCCATCCAAGGAGAGGCTTTCACGACCACCACGACCACCACCAAGGCGGTCAAACAATTATTTTAGACTGAATTCTGCCCGCCCGCCTCCAGACGCACTGGATTCTTCGCCTTTGCCTTCGGAGAAACCGCGGTTCCTCGATCAAACGAAGCCTTCCATCTTCAATCAGCACAAGCAGGCTCCCGGGGAAGAGGAGATGTCGGAAATGGCTTTGGATTATCCTCGCCGGTGGGTGACCAGGCAGAGGTACAACGATGGCCTGATCCTTCTGAGTCTCACTAGATACGTGCAAACCTTCGAAGCGGATAGAGGGAACCTGGCCTCTGCATACGCTAGTAACGCGTCCTTTGCATATCGTGTCCACCAAATCATCCAAAGTATCAGCAGTACTTCGTCCGTATGCGGGCCGTCGTCGCAATCCTGCTGTGAGCACTACTTTCGTCATACTTCCCGACGTAATCAACTCGTCTACAGCCTCTGGCTCTAAGCGAACCCGTCCTGACATCACCACCGCACTGTTGGCGCTTCCTAGTCTCCATTCGAACGGCCAAAGTCCGAGCATTGCAAAGGTCGAGTATGACATGTTCTACCTTGGAGCGGAACTTGGGATGATTGTAGTCTGCCGTGTGGTGATTCCTACCAAGACGGTCGTACATAATTTTATCTTGCAGCGGAAAGAGGTCGATGTAGAGGGTGCCGTTATGGAGGGTATCTGGCCGCTGACTGCTGCCGCGCATCAGATCCTTGTCTTCCAAGCATAACTGTAATTCGTGGCGATGTCCAAGATTCCTGTGTGTGGATTTCCTGATCCTTTAAGGGGCTGCAGCACGCCAGCGAGGCAAGTCGAGTACCTGGGTGTTGTCGACGGCTGTGATGGAACGTGTCAAACACACGCCTTCAACAAAATTCAAAGTCCGCTGTTCGGGCACACTTCTTATTTTCGCAACCAAGTAGGCGCTCTCTCTGCTCAGCACCAGTCCTTCCCATATTCTCTCCTTCAACCCTCCCTGGACTGGTGTCCCCACAAAAATCTTCTTCTTTTATTCCAAATGACGACCCCTCATGTGATAGCCTCATCCTCGGGACATCATTCTCAGTCCGCATCTTCCAACGGCATCGTTGGCAATCATTTCCGTGTTGGCAAGAAAATCGGGGAAGGCTCCTTTGGTGTCGTGTTCGAAGGTAGGCCTGATCCTCCCAACTTCGCAACGCAGAGGGACTGGTTGGCCAGTCGGAAACCTCTAGCATTCCGGGCGCTTGAATGTTACAATGCATTGATGGCTCCATGCTGTTAAACCTTTGGTCATGGCGATGCGGTAGTCCTCCTAGGCCATACTAGATGGCTATCAATTGTATTATGTTGCATTACCCCCACACCCTTACCCCCGTGTTACGCTCATTCATCGTCAACTCAACCTTTCTTCATAGGCACCAAACTTCTCACAAACCAGCCCGTTGCTATAAAATTCGTAAGCTGCCATTTTTCACAGGAGAGACAACCTTTTTATCCCCATACTTCTTCAAAGGAGCCGCGAAAGTCCGATGCTCCCCAATTGCGGGATGAATTTAGGTCCTATAGGACACTCAATGGTACATGTATGCGTCTTTCGCTCTCTCTCTGTCTGCGGTTTAAATTCGTTTTGTAGTGGGTGTTCCTCAAGTGCACCATTTTGGGCAGGAAGGGCTCCATAATGTACTCGTAATAGATCTGCTCGGTCCTAACCTCGAGGACCTATTCGACATGTGTGGACGCAAGTTCTCCCTCAAGACAGTATGCATGGCAGCGAAGCAAATGGTGGGTGATAACAACACATTGTATTGCGCGAACGGTGTTTGGTGAATGAATCGTGGCGTGACATCGTACTTTCTATCTTTCTTGGCTATTCCCAGTTCTTGCGCTTGTCTCATGATGCATTCTTCTGCTATAGATCTCCCGTATTCAGTCAGTCCACGACAAGTCGCTCATTTATCGAGATATCAAGCCCGATAACTTTCTCGTTGGCGTTCCCGGCACAAAAACCGCTAACATCATTCATATAATTGGTAGGCAAACTTTCTCGCCTCCTGCCATCTTTCGTTCTCCAAGCTATATGTGCTCTGTCCTTTCTTCTATTTTGATCACACGCATTAGCTTACCCTCAGACTATTTCTCTTTGGCATACTAACCTGATTTGGCCAAACCAGATTTTGGTATGGCGAAGCACTACCGAGACCCAAAGAGCAAAGTTCACATTCCCTACCGTGAGCGCAAGAGCCTGTCTGGCACAGCTCGATACATGTCGATCAACACTCATCTTGGCCGCGAACAATCTCGGAGAGATGACTTGGAATCCTTGGGTCATGTATTCATGTACTTTCTGCGAGGCGGTCTTCCTTGGCAAGGTCTCAGGGCTGCAACAAACAAGCAGAAGTACGAAAAGATTGGAGAGAAGAAACAGACTACTCCAATTTCGGAGTTGTGTGAAGGTTTCCCAGGTATGTTTGTGTCCAAACTTTGTATGGGGCCATGCAAACACTAATTGCTCGCATTCGTGCACCTTTTAGAGGAGTTCGCCATCTACATGAACTATGTGCGAAAGCTGGGGTTTGAAGAGTCTCCTGACTACGACTTTCTCCGTGAGCTATTTGCCAAGGTTTTGAAGAACATCGGAGAGCAAGATGATGGCATCTACGATTGGATGTTACTGAACAATGGCAAAGGGTGGGAAGCAGGCAATGTGTGTGATTTCTTTTTGTCCTTTGAATCCTTTACATAATACTTGACTCCGACAGACGCCCTCTTCGTTGTTAGCTCAAGCGCATGCAACAGCGACAGCGAATGCCCCACATACGCCTCGACATCGCGATACCAACCGCCGTCCTCGAGCTCCGGTAGCTGATCCAGTGACCCCATCAACGCCCCTGGTACTTGCTCCAACACCTGCTCACCATAAGAGCACCAGACAACCTAAACCTCGTGAAGGCCACAGCACGCGAGAGTCGATGACCCGTGATCTCAACGCGCAGATTTCAACCCCCGTAAATAGACGAGTCAGCCAGACACCACGGGATAGCCCAGGTCCTTCACCTCATCCTTATGCGGTTCCCGCCTCATCAGGTTACCGACCAAACGAATATAATAGGCTTTCCCCGGTTCCGCCAGCGCAAGTGGCGATAGGTATGAATGGCGCTCCCGTTAGTCGGCCTGAAGGGTCCGATTCGTTCCTCCATCAAGGACACTCTGGCAAGCACGTCACCAATTCGAGGGAGGATACAACTGGTGGCCTTCGCGATGGTACACATGCGAGGATGGCCGTTTTCGAGAGCCAGATGCGTGGGCCTGATGACCTGGAAGACGACCGACACCCTAAGAAAAGAGGGTTCTTGTCCAGCTTATTCTGCTGCAAGGCATAGGTTATCGCTGGTTGATCTCGGTCGATCTTGGTGCGCAGGCCGCATTTTCTTTTGGGACTTTGGGTAAGCTGTTGTGTATACCAGTCTGTGCGTTCAATCGACTGAACATGAGCGTAAGAGCACGAGGTATTCGACGACAAGCGCACGATCTCACTTCCTATTGCTATTATGCATGCTCATCTACTTTGCTGAACTTGATCACGGGAATCATGTCATTTTCTCTCGCGGGTCGACAATATCCTCAACTCATCGCATACCCACGTCGGTCGTTACATTGCACTATCCTCTGCATATTCTCAATACAGCTTACTTCCCGTGCGGGAAACCGGGATTACTCCCTTGTCTATACCATGACCCTTGTGTATTTCCCTATGTCTTTACTTTATTCTACTTTCGTGTTGAGTCGGATGGTAGGCCTCCAGACTATCGGAAGATAATCGAATTTTTATGTTTTTTTAGTGGCCCGATATGTGGTGAAACCACACAAGAAAAGTTCCATGAATGCATACTTTCTGGATCATAACGTACAAGAAACAATGGGTAACAAAATGCACAAAATAACAACGAAAAAGTGATTATCATGGTTTACGAGTCTGCCTAATCGTACACGGAGCGCAGACTTGACAAGCGAGGATCAATGTATGCAGTGGCAATGAAACGGTAATCCTTACGAGGACGCCTCCCCTTCGTGCTCGACAACATCAAGCTAGAATTTGCCCGTTTTGGTCCTAGCCCTACCCGTCTCTCCAAGTGTCTCAGCGCTCCCTACCGCCGCACTCGCCCCGGCGGCAGCCTCGTGCTGGACAACTGTACGGGTATGAGGATGGGATACGGAGGAACCGACGGAATTATATAACCCCTTTATATTAGGCGCGCTCGCGGGGCTGGAATCGTACGACGCAGAGGCTGGATAAGCACCAGAGGGGACCTCGTAAGGGGTATCGGAGGGGTCAGGTTCTGATACGACGTAAGTCCGCGTGCCAGAGGAAGAGAGGAGTGGCTCTGAGGAGCTGTCCTCCTGCTTCTCGTAGACGGGGGTGACGGTGGATGGGGAGGGGGGGACGAAACGAGTCGACGCATTGAGGACGACAAAGGGAGAGTGGAACGAGCGGAGGGGCGTGCGGTGTGCGGTGGCGAGTGCGCGGGGAAGGACACGCAGGCGGGGGGTAAGGGGGGACATGTTGGTTGTGAGGAGACGCGTGTGGGGTGGGATGTGCGAATATTGGGGCACTTGCTGATGACATAATACGCTGTCTCGATCGCAGCCACGCTGATCGTGGATAATGAGCGCGGTCACCTACCAGTATCATGGTCGGTAGAGCGACATTAATTAGCTCGAATTTGCTATCTTCATCTGTCAGCTATTAGGTATTATCCGCGGCTCAACGGACTTGCTCCAAGACACCCCAGGTAACCAATACTCGGACATCAGAGCGGAGATTCGGCACTCGCCCGGCAAGCTTGCTCATTTTCGGTCGGAGATCAATATACCTGGTACTCGAAGGGTTCCGATCCGCTACGACTTTCTGCTACTACAGACTTGGCGCAGTCGTCCTCCGGATCGCTCACAGCGTCGCATCTGAGCCATTGTTGGCGCCGGGAAAATTACTTCCTGACACCTCCGGTGTCAATATTCGACGAGCGCCCACTTACATTTCCGGCCTCGACGGTGGCTGACTTATTTGGTGGCTTATCTGCAGGTCCGTGTAGTCCCCATCCGCCATGCTTCTGATGCATGTCTTTGACTTCAGACAATGCGTACCTATGAGCAAATTGGCCGGGCGCAGCTCCAACGGCTAATCACTGCAGGCATGTGAACTGGCTCACCATTCAACGCTTCTTGGCTAGATCTTCCAACACGAGGTCGTGTCAATCGGGAAATGCTGCTGTGCTTTTGACCATATCCGTTAATTTAGGGTTCGCGACTAGACCACTGGTATTGTCATCGTTGATGGCAAAGGCCGTACCCCACTCGTGCCATCGCGCGTCCTTTCGATCGCGAGGTTGGCACTATACCCCTTGAAGGGAGCCATCTGATGGACGGCGCGGGATCTAAGCTCTCCGATCCTCTCTGTCTCATTTATTTATTCACAACTTTCACCATCACCGCCATATTACGCCCCAGGTGAGGGGAAATATAAATGTGAGCTGACCTTTCTCCGCGGGTCCTCGATAGTTTGAGCTGCTGCTGATAAGCCGGAACTTACAGGTTGCCGAGCATCTTCCAGCGGTTTGTCACGAGTCCGGGTTTTCGAGGCTGCATTTGTCCCTCGAGTCTTCTTGATTCAGAGAAGATGCGTCCTACCCGGACTTTTCTATGTCCACTTGTGTGCTGCCTGGCGTGGAACGAGTGCGACTGACCATCGACTCCGCAGCATACCCACAGGTTGATGTAACTCTAGGTTCAAATGGCGGTGAAATACGGCACGGAATTGGTACGGCGATCACACGTATTGATCGAGCTTCTCGTGAAATCAGAAAGGACCACCTCCGCTCACTAACTTGGATATTATTCATTCAAAAATCTTCATTGAGTTCCATATCTCGTATCAATGGGTGGAACGACTAAAAGGGGCGTATCGTACAGGTCATTCAGCCACTGGCTACACGGCATGTTTCTATGCGAGCGAATATGCACGCGAGTAAGCGGTGATCAACTGGCCGTCATAACCAACCATACCTCACACGGAAAGCAATATAATTCAATATTTTGATACTTTGACGCTGCTTCCCTTGCGTAAGTAGCCGTGCAGTAATACTAATTTATCAGTACGCCTCGGCGATACCTCACACACGGGTCTCCGAGCCAAATTTGGGATATTTTCTTGGATTCCAGACCTTCCGAGTGATCCCTTCCGTTGGTCTAGCTTTATTCCGTATGGGGTCAAACTGGCATGGTCACCTGTGGTTGAGCTTGAGGCATTGACGTTTACAAAGCCACAGGGTGTGGAACGTGCGATAGAGCCTCGCTCTGATAGCGATGCAGTGTGCTGATGTGACCCCTCATTTTGCGCGCTTACAGGTCGCGAAGAGGGTCCTGCACCCGCCTGTGGTGAAGCAGTAGAAGATGGTGATGTGAAATGTTGGTTGGGAAATTCTCATAACGAAAAACGGTTGGTGAGCTTTGATATCGCTAGAACGTTGAGAAGCGTTCGAGTGATCGTTAGTGCTGCGGTCTTGATTGGGCGCTGTGCCAGGTGCTGTGGGTCGATAGCCAGTGCGATAGCGATCAGTGTGCGACGGTTGTCGCCGTTGTAGGTGCCAGCGAGCGTATGTTGCATACATAAGGGCCGATTGCCGCGCAGTACGGCATACACCGCAAAAGGCAACTCCAAATTTGGCATACGTCGTATACTGGCTGTTTCGAGTGGACCAGTACCGCGACTACACGGCCGGGATCAGCTTGCATCTTCTCGTCGTGATGTCTTCTCGTCTCGTGTATTTCGCTATTGACAGGATCCACAGCTCTTGCTGTTGTTCCGACACCGCATTAGGTGCCACATGCACACGAGGTCTTTCCTGTCCTGTCCATTAACTTAAGTCCACGGACATCACTCAGGTCAAGTCTGCATTCTGCTCGGCACCTGTGATACCGTCACCGCGGCTTCGCTTGCCTAACCGATGTTTCCCTCTTTCTTTGTCATGGCCCGCAACACGGTTGCTCCGCATTCGATGAGAACTCCGTCACTGATATCGCGGGTCGTACGATCTCTATTCACAGATCTCCTCCATTCTACCCCCCCACGAGCTACAGACTTCCTGGTCCGGTCCCTGTCCACTTCATCCTGCTAGATTGTCGGAAAGTCGATCCTGCTGCTTCCGACTTCCGAATCCGCGAGCGTCTCCCCCGTACTTTATAATGAGTTCAACGTCCCCGTTTCGAGCCCATCTCCTTGACAGTCTGCCCATGTACAAACTCTCCGCCGAAGACGCATCCATCCTCACCATCGCTGCCGGCCTTGTGCGTACACAAATCTTTACTTTCTCTTCCCTTTCCTCCTGACCCGATCCCAAGGCGTGTCACACAGTGTTTAATCGCTATGAGCCCGTACACCCTCTCTCACATCTTGTGCTCCTCGTTCTCGTCCCTGCGCTCTTGACCAGCGTACTCTCGCCTAGCTTCCCTTCCCTGACTCGCTTCCTGGCTTGCACGTACTTGCTTTATTATTCCACCATTCTCATATCTATACTCGTTTATCGACTGTCACCTTTCCATCCTCTTGCCAAGTACCCAGGACCCGTCCTCTGTCGCATCTCGAAATTCTGGATGGCTTGGGTCTCCTCTGATGGAAAACAGCACAAATATTATTACGATTTGCACCAAAAGTACGGTGACGTGGTGAGAATAGGTGAGGCGTTCTTCCTATACATCTCTTCCTTCTCTCCGTCTGACTATTTCAATGTGAGGCCCCAACGAGCTCTCTTTTCGCAACGCAGATGCCATTTCCCCTTTGATGGGATACTTTGGCCTCCCTAAAGGAC
>JBBPMS010000059.1:11497-56365 GCA_038090435.1 Phylloporus scabripes | reverse complement strand
TACCTTACATCCGACAACAGAAATATTGACCGTCTTGGGCCGCGGACATTCTGGGAAGCCTGAAGTTGGTCGACGTCGACACGCCAATTGACATCCGAATCATCATGATGCGCCACTCTATCATTGAAACTCGGGCTTGCCCATGGAATCATCAACGACAAAACAAGCGTGGCTGCCAACTCGGAGTTGGTGTACCCCGCGCTATTAATGCTGCATGGTGTCAGGTGAAAGTCTCCTTTCCCAGCATGTCGTTGAACCATTGAATACCACATTCGACGACAGATCAAGCTTCGGAGCCATCGGTGCTTTTCGTAACCGTCAGTGCCCACAGATGGTATGAATAGCATCGTTGTTCCTGTTTCATGAAGCCCGCGGAACAGGCAGACATCATTACCACGCCACCATGATGGGACTTGGCGACGACCCTCAGTGTTAACTTGTCAACGTCCGATGTGGAACGCGTATGACCTCTTGGGCTTCTCTGGTCTGGGCCTTGGACAACCCTACCACTTGCTTAATCCCTCGGTGTTGAACGTTGAACACTCATGATGTGTTATCTCCATCATTCTCGACGTGGTGCACATGGATCTCCCAAAGGTTCGGCCGCGCATGAGACATCATCCGTGACTAATGGTGATTCAGGAGACGACGGGGTCATGATATACGCGCAACGTCACTTACTCATCGATATCTGTAGGTAAAACATCAAGGCTGTTCATCCTGGTCCACCAGGCTACACCTTGGAGTCTTGCATAAATTTGTACTATACAGGTGGGTGAAAATTTCGACAATGTCCACAAATAGATACTACTGTGAGCGACACACCACTAACACGTACGAGGACGAAGGGTAAAAAATGGATACGAGCACAATGTTTATCTCGCACCTAGCCAATGCAATGCAGCCTTCCATACGATGAATGGTATCGGCAGCACGAAACCGGAAGGAGGGTCTTTCTTGAGACTCCGTTCTTGGGCCGCAGCCCGCGCGGCCTCCACCTCTCGTCGAGCCTTTGCGAGTTCTTCTTGCAACTGGGCATGCTTCTGACGTTCCACGAGCTCTCGTTCCGCTGATTCCGCCTCAAGTCGCCTTCGATAGTCTTCAGCTTCCGCGACTCGTCTGTGGAGCACGGCCAAGTCACCCTCCAGCCTCTTCTTGCGTTCGTGTTCTTCTGCCAACCTAGCCTTCTCCTGAGCCTCCTGCGCCAATGCCCTGGAGAGTTCTGCAGCACGCTGTGCCTCCGCTGCCTGTCGCTCCTTTTCTGCCAGCTCTTTCTCCATGGCCTGACGAACTCGCGCAACATCTTCCTCGAGCTGCTTTTTGAATGCTGCCTCTCGTTCCCTGGCTTCTTGACGCTCCTGCTCGAGCTTTGCCATTGCCGCTTCCTTTGCTTGCCTCAGCAGCTCTGCCTCGCTCTCTTTACGAAGCTGATCCTTTCCAACCACGTTCTTCTGCTTGCGTTCGCGTGCAAGCTGTTCCTGCAAGGTTAGCCTACGTTTTTCTTCCTCCTCCAGTCTGAGACGCTGTTGCTCCTCTAGTTGTCGAATGCGGGCCTCTTCTGCTTCCCGGTGAGCTTGAGCCTCCTGTACCTTCTTGGAGTGCGCTTCCTCCAAGGTCCGACGTACGCGCTCCGTCTCCTCGACAATTTGCCTCTGGTATCTCTCCTTCTCAAGCTGGAACGTTTTATTCTGCTGCTCGAGTTGGAGGGCATGAGCCTCGGCCAGGGCCCTACTTGCAGACGCGGCCTCTCGTTCACGGCGTTCCTGCTCAGCGGCGGCCTTTTCGACTTCCTGCCGAGCTTTCTCAATCTCGTTCTGCAAGCGAGCTCTTTCGCGTTCCTCTGCTGCGACTCTGGCCCTTTCTTCTTCTTCCTTGGCTTTCGCCTGACGCTGGATGTCCGCCTCGAGCGCGAGAGCCCGCTCGCGCTCCAACCTGACCTTTTCAGCATGCTCTTGTTCAGCTCGTTTCTTCTCGGCTTCTGTTCGTTCCATCTCTTGCTGCAGCTTACGCAGGTGCTCCTGGTGGCGTGCCTCGGCGAGCTCCCTGGCCTTGCGCTCCTCTTCCAACAGACGTGCCTTTCGCTCCTCCGCCTCCTTCTTTTCGTTCAAGAGTTCCGTTTCACGGCGTTTGTGTTCGACCTGCGATATCTCAACCTCCTTGCGCGCCTGAACGACCTGTTCCTGCAGGCCATTGAGCTCCTCCGCATACCGCTTATTCTCGTTCTCCATATCCTTGATCCTGGACTCGAGCCGCGACTTTTCTGCGATAAAGTCTGCAGCCATGCGTTCCGAGTCGTGCTTGATGCGTTCAATCTCACTGTGTTTCTTCTCGACCTCCTCTTGGAGCTCGGCGCGCGTCTCCTCGTCCTTGGCACGCATGGCGGCCTCCATCTCCTGGCGGAGCTTCTTGAGCTCCTCGTCGTGCCGGTCGGCCTGCTCTTTCAGTGCACGGCCGAGCTCAGCGCCCGCGGCGGTATGCGCGAGGTCCTTGTGCTCGTTGACGAGCTCGTGCTGGATCAGCAACGTCGCCGCCTGTGAATTGATCAAGTGGCGCAAGACGGCCTGCGCCGAGGACTGCGTGCCGTTATGCCGAAGCAGACGGGCACCCTTTTCGAGGACGGGCTTGAAGAACTTGTCGTTGTTGGCGAGCTCGCGCTCGCGCGCCTCGCCGACCTTGGGGTCCACGTTGGACCACATGTTGGTGACGATGAGCACGTTGCGGAGGGTGTTGTCTCCGCAGAGCTCGCGAAAGATGCGAAAGTTGCGCTTGGATGTGCCGCCCATGCGGACGTCGGAGATGCGGTGCATGTAGATGATGCCGGCGAGCTTGGCGCCTTGCTCGTACCTGCGCGGGACGGGTCAGTGTGCCGCGGGGAGAAGGGATGGGGGGAGGACTTACGTGTTAGAGAGGTAGGCGGCGATGGAGGAGAGGATGTCGGTGTCGCTGCGCGAGGTGTCGTCGAAGCCGGGGGTGTCGATCAAGGTGACGATACGCCCGTTGAGGAGGAACGGCCTTGAGGTGCGTACTTCGGACGTACAGCTCTCCAGGCCACGGCCGACGGGCAGGCTGGACCCGCTGGCGAGGTTGATGAACTAGATGAGAGGTGAGCGAACACGGTTCGCGAGTGTGGATCGAGCGCGTACGGTCGATTTACCACTTCCAGTGGCTCCCATCACGCTGTTGGAGAAACTCTGTGAGCACGGACAAGTCTGGACTGTGAAATGAAGACCGTACGCAATTCGAATCTCTTTCCCGCGAGAAGCCATGATGATAAAGGTTTGAGGGTCGATAGGCAAGTTAGAGAATGTGAAGGGGGGGGGGATTCGAGTGAGTTCAGACTGGGGGACGGGGAGCCCCAGCTTATATCCTAGTAGAATGCGATGACCATCCAGGTGTTCACACCGACCGATTGGCGCGTGTTTACGCCCTCTCCAAGAAACACCTTTGCAGCGTTTCGGTGATCGGGTAATAGACGGCCACGATGAAACCTGCCGCCTTGAGCTGTCCCTCAATATGGTGGCGTCCGTTTTTTGAATACGGCGAGTTCGCGGGGTGAGATGAGCGTATAGCCCGCTGGAAGCACGCGTTAGGCTGTGGCAGACATACGTAGGGTGGTATCCAGGCCGAGATGTCGAGTACAATGGGGTAAAACAAGACAAGAATAAACAAGTAAAATAGGAGGAGCCAGCTCGCGAGGAATACATAAGAAATGGTGGATCAACCTTCCTTGACCTGGAGTAACTCCTCGATTCTGCGTAATTCAGCCTGATACTCTGAGGCGAGGCGGGCGGCCTGACTCTGAGCCTTGTGGAGCTCTGCCTCGACCTTGCTCACTTCCTCCATGAGCTCTCTCCTTGTCTCCTCGTCCTTGCTCCGCTCCGCATCCGCCATTTCCTCCCTGAGGGCCTCGAGCTCTTTGCCGTGCCGTGCGCAGAGGTCAGACATCTCCACATCGAGCTGCTTGTATGCGGCTGTTTGGGTGATATCGATGCCTTCTCCGAGCTCGCGCTGAATCTGGAGTACGACAGGCTCCTTGTCAACAAAGTGTTGAATGATTTGGTGAGCAGATTGCTTTGTGTTGTCGTGGCGGAGCATCTTTGCTTGCTTATCGAGGATCGGTTTGAAGAAGATGTCTTTTGTGGCGAGCTCGAGCTCGCGGGCATTCCCGTCCTCCGCAGTGACAGTGCCCCACATATTTGTGACGATGATCACGTTCGAATAGGCGTCTTCTCCGCAGAGCTCCTGGAACATTCTAAAGTCACGGCGAGCGGAGCCTCCGACCCTCAGGTCTGAGATCCTCTGCATGTAGATGACACCTGCAAGGCGTGCGCCCTGCTTGTTGCTGTGGAGGAGGTGAGGGAAAGGCGAGGTGGGAGGGTGGGATGCGTACGTGGTGACGAGGTATGCTGCGATGAGCTTGAGGACGTCGGTGTCTGTCAAGGTTGTATCGTCGAAGCCGGGGGTATCGATCAAGACGACTTGCTGTCGGCCGACGTAGAAGGGGATAGACTGCTGTACCTCGTTGGTGCAGCTTTCGAGGCCGGAGCCTTCTCTGAGGTCGGAACCCGAGGCGTGGTTGATGAACTAGGGAGGATGAGGAGACGAAGGGGAGAGAGGAGGGGACGGACCGTGGTCTTTCCGCTGCCAGTGGAGCCCATGACCCTGATGGGCTGATAAGGAGGGGAGTGAGGAAGAGAGAGAGGACGTACACCACGTAGATGGTCTCGCGGGCAGGGGGGGGTACGAGGGGGGACCTTGGGGACGGCGGGGGCTTTGGCTCGTCTGCGTAGACCTCGAGCTGCTTTCTGCGAACGCAGGTGACGAATTGGCCCATTGTAGTGGGGAGGAGTGAGGGGAGTGGAGAGATATCCGGGGCTAAATGACGTTTAGTGGAGCACGTGTAGAGCACATCGGGATAGGCGAAGAACGGCTGAGGTGCTCGAGAAGCGTGGCTTCCATTGCGAACACACGTTGCACGAAATTCGGGATAGAACTTGAAGATAGCGTTGAATGTGTAAAAAAATTATATCAGAAAAAAGTGGTCTGATCGTCTCCCGCTATAAATTTATAACCTACTCCCGCCAATTTCCACGCTCATCATGGACTTTGTCCTCCACGTCGCCGACGAGCTCCTCCTCGACGCCGTCTGGGCCCGTCTCGTACCCCTCGACGACCGCTCCGCATGGCCACGAGATTACATCCCCAGGCAGCTCCTCTCCTTGATTGTCATCACCCTGATGGGCATACATCTCCTCTACTTTATTTTTGCGGGGCTGTCCTACCTTTTCATATTCAACCACGACATGATGCGCCATCCACGTTTTCTCAAAAACCAGATCAGTCTCGAGATCCAAGCTAGTGTGAAGGCCTTCCCCGGAATGACCCTCTTGACCCTCCCCTGGTTCCAAGCAGAGGTCATGGGCTACTCTCGCTTGTACAACGACGTGTCCGAGTACGGATGGCTTTACCTCCTCTTCTCAATCCCATTGTGCGTCTCTCTCTTCTCCGCTTCCCTTGCTCACCCTTGTCCAGCTTCCTGGTATTCACCGACTACCTTGTCTACTGGGTCCATCGCACCCTCCACCATCCCTCCCTCTACAAGACATTCCACAAGCCTCACCACAAATGGCTAAGTAAGCATGCCCAGACCTCTTGTTTACTTCCCTGACCCTCCCCAGTCCCGACCCCTTTTGCATCCCACGCGTTCCACCCCGTCGACGGATACCTGCAATCTGTGCCATACCATCTCTTCATCTTTCTCTTTCCCCTCCAACGATACCTCTACCTGGTGCTCTTTGTGTTTGTCAACTGCTGGAGTATACTGGTATGATTCGTTCACCCCTATGACGTTATCTGAATTATCAACCAGATCCATGACTCCGACATGATTACCGGTCACCCGCTCGAACACGTCATCAACGGTCCCGCACATCACACACTCCATCATCTCTATTTTACGGTTAACTACGGACAGGTACCTACCTCTTGCGCTCGCATGCCCCCGCTAATCTCCTATCGACAGTACTTCACGTGGGCAGATCGCGCCAATGGTTCCTATCGCCAGCCAGAGTCCCACCTCGACCCATTGCTTGAAGTGCCAAAAGAAAAGAAGACGCTATAACTCATCTCGTTGCGATACATAGACGCATCTCAACTACATCTACAATCCCTGTTAATGTGTGATCATTAAGTTGCTTATACATGTCATTCGCGACTTTGTTCTCGTTCACCCGTGTCGATCCCTGCCTCGACGTGAACATAGATTACCTCGTGCATTCGCCTTGCAATTGGGTCGATGTACTGCGACGGACCCCGTGTCAATGACGACGTCGTCCGCACCGCCGTCACGCGCGACGGCGACTTCGTGTACAGGCATTAGAGGGAGGCAACGGCGCATATGCCTCGTTGAGTCGGCAGGGCGAGTGCGAGGCCAATCGGCTACGGCGCAGCCGTCTTGGAACGACGGCGAACTAGTACTACATGCTCAGTCTGGACGGCACCAGGGGCGCGCGTTGGTGGCAGTGGCGTGAGAAGCGAGCCTTGTCTTCACCAACACCACCATGTCGTTCTTTGGCTCAGCGGCCGCGTCGACGCCCGCCGCAGCTCCCGACAAGGACATCGAAGTACCAGAGCCGCCCTCCGACTCAATATCGTCCCTCGCGTTTTCCTCCGCAGCCGACTACCTCGCCGTCGGCAGCTGGGACAACAATGTAATCCTCTTCTGGTTCATATCCTGCCGGTCGCTCATGCGCGATGCAGGTCCGTTTGTACGAGGTCGGCGCGGGCGGCCAGACTCAGGGCAAGGCCATGTATGCCCACCAGGGCCCCGTACTCAGCGTTTGTTGGAACAAGGTCCGTCACACTACCTCCACCATCCATCCTCTCACTCGCTCCCAGGAGGGCAACAAGGTCATCTCGGGCGGTGCTGACAATGCCGCACGCATGTTCGACATCACAAACGGTCAAATGACACAGGTCGCGCAACATGATGCCCCCATAAAAGTCGTCAAATGGATAGAGACCCCACAAGGCGGCATCCTCGCTACTGGCAGCTGGGACAAGACACTCAAGGTCTGCGCATCCACCGTCGATCCAAACTTGCGCCCGCGCTGATCTCTTGGCCGTCGTAGTACTGGGACCTCCGCTCCCCAAGCCCTGTTGCCACCGTGCAACTACCAGAGCGGTGCTACACTATGGATGTGCAGTATCCCCTACTCGTCGTTGGCACTGCCGAACGTCATATTCAAATATACAATTTGACCAATCCATCCACAGCATACAAGGTCCGTTGATGATATCACCAACTAATACGCGTGTTTATGTCGCCGTGTGCAGACCATAACGTCTCCTCTGAAGTGGCAGACGCGTGTCGTGTCCTGTTTTACCAATTCACAGAATAGTGGGTTTGCGGTGGGTAGCATTGAAGGTCGTGTCGCAATACAGTATGTTTCTCGTGTGCCTTCTCTTCGGTCGCTCACCTCGTTTGTACAAGATATGTCGAAGAAAAGGACAACACGTAAGACCCTTGTCAAGCAACAATGACCGCTCTTTTGATGTGTCTCATATCGCAGGAACAACTTCTCTTTCAAATGTCACCGCAGAGATCAGACCCCTAATGCAAAAGACCAGTCATTAGTGTATGCTGTCAACGACATTTCGTTTCACCCTGTACATGGAACTTTCTCCACTTGCGGTGCGCTTCGTTCATGTCTTGAACGTGTTGGCACTCATGTTTCTGTCAATAGGCTCCGACGGAACCATTCATTTCTGGGACAAGGATGCGCGCACGCGGCTAAAGAGTACGTTGTCATACTCGTCAAAGACTCCTCTCACCCCCTAGTAGCGTTTGAAGCTTCCCCGGGCCCGATTAGTGCAACGACATTTAACCGCAATGGCACCATATTCGCGTATGCCATCTCGTACGACTGGTCGAAGGGGCACAGTGGTATGACGCCGGGTCACCCAAACAAACTGATGTTGCATGCGTGCAAGGAGGAAGAGGTCAAGAGGCGGCCAAAGAAGTAGAATGATCTTTGCAAAAATTGGTGCACGGTTTGCTCCGTCGATGTATGATAATACCATCCTACTCCTTCGTTGCTCTCTTACTCTTCTTATACATTACGCGGCGCTGAAGGGAACCAGTGACTGTCTCTGTATGTGATATGACCTCCACACCATGTTGTTCATTCAACCTGCCATCTCTATTAAATGTTTAGTGGTCAACAAAGGACGTCTTCCCGCAGATGGACAATCTCCGAGGGTGGCTTGGCAGAAAAAGCGCAACCTTGGAGACATATCTTTTCTCCACTGATAGCAGCCAAGCTGTTATCTTTCGCGTGTTGTTTCAGGCATGGTGAGAAGGACTTCTCAGCGGGATGGTGACCTCACGAACGGCCGCTCAGTAGTACAGGGACGTGACCAGGTAGCAACACTGATGGCTGCATTGCGGATTTTAATTGCCCAGGTATTTTCCCAAACGAACGCACCTGGCGTGAGCAATCAGGGGTACAATGACCGATGACGTCACAGGGATTCGGGGGAACACGCGGACGTTGATATATTGCTTTTGCCAACAGTCTGGGCTCTTCCTGCAAGGGGCCATCGGCCGACCGCAGGGACATTGGCTTTTTGCTGTCGAGAATAGATCCGGTCCGTTCCTAAACTGAGCCTGTGAACGCGCACATATACCTGCAGGAGGTATCACCAGCCGGATCTTGAAAGGGTCGAAGGGGTGGGGTGGGGGGCTCAAGAAGTCGCCGTACGCGTGTGACGCACCGAGAACGGCGAGCAGGGGCAAAGCTCGAAAAGGAAGTCGACAGGTAGCGTCATCGCCACCTCTGGTCACCCGAACAATGCCTGGCGTGCGCTCTTCTTCTTTGAACTCACCCCCCCTCGATAAGCTTGACGTTTTCCAAGGCACAGTCCCCGAGGAAGTACAAGCTCGCTGTCCTTGGTCGTGAGGGTCAGTATGATTCTCTCTCTTTCTTTGGCTTCCCATCCTGACTTTGGCTGCAGGTATCGGCAAAACCGCACTCATTTTTCAATTTGTTCACGAACGTTTTGTCTACGTGTATGACCCGACAATTGAGGGTGCCTAGTTTTTATTCTATTCTTCATTCTGAGCACCCTCTCATTCTATTGTGTCTAGATACGTGGCAGAAGGAGTGTATCATCGATGACGAGGCTGCTCTGCTTGACATTGAGGATATTAGCGGAATGGAGGTGTACCAGTATGCCCACTTTGCTTGGATCGTGCCTCAACTATACTCCTTCTGCCTCACAGGCCCGTGCGCGATGTAGCTATTGGCGAACGCGAAGGCTTTCTGCTTGTCTACTCCGTCACATGGCGATTTTCATTCGATCAGATCAGTACTTTGCACCAACAGATTCTTCGCACCAAAAAACAGCGCTCCTTCCCTATCATCATTGTGGCCAACAAATGCGACCTTGAACATGAACGCGATGTCAGCAGACAGGGTGCGATGTCATTTTCCCCCTTTGAAATCGGCTCATTTTTGTGGCATCCATCAGAGGGCTCTGACCTCGCCAAACAGCTAGGATGCAAATTTTTCGAGACCTCGGCCAAGGAAGGTATCAACGTCGACGAGGCATTTAGTGATCTTGTGCGAGAAATTAGAAAGCACGACTCCAAACCAGCTCTGGATCGTGAACGAGCAGACAAGGATCTCGCGAGACTATCTTCCAAAAGTATAATCAACTGGCTCTTGAAAGGGCGGACTGGCCGTTACGATCGGGAGCTCAAGAAGTACCGTCAAGAGACGGAGATTACCACGCACACCAAGGATGACGAGCCTAAGGCAGAACTCGAAAAGGAAGCCGATAGAGAGCGGGAGGAGATCGAACGTATCACACGCGACTTGGAGAGTATGGTTGCGGACTTTGATACGGAGAAATCGCGACTGGAATCCGCGATCATGGAACTGGAGACCGAGAAGCATCGCTCTGCAGAGGAGCTCGAGAGCCTGCGGGACCAGGTCTTCCAGGCTCGCAAAGAAGCTGAGACACTGCAGATCGAACACAAACGACGCGAGACGGAACTCTTGAACGAGAAAAAAGAGGTGGAAGAGCGATATGCTCGTCAGGTGGAAGCGGAGCGTAATGCTAGAGAGCTCGCCGAGGCGCGGTACCAGGAGCATCTGAGCGAACTGCAGCAACAGATTCTACGAGTTGAGGCCGAGAAGAAATGGGCTGAAATAGAGTACGATGCAAACGTCATGGCGGAGCGCAAACGGGCTCTCGCACTCGATATGGAGCTCCAGCGTCAGGAAAAGATGAGGGAAGAAGAAGAACAGGCCAGACTGCTAGAAAAGGAACAGCAAAGAGCTCGTCTGCAGGACGCGATTGGGAGTGCTCGACAAGAAGTGGAAAAGCTTATTGGTGAACAGGAACAGCGCGAACGTGAGGCCGCGTTTGCAAGCCATAGCCAAGTCGAAGCTCAAGCTCTTCGCCTCGAAAAGCAGAGTCAAGCCCTCCAACATGAGAAGGAAATATGCCTGAGGCGAATTCTCGAGGAAACAGAGCGCGTGCGTCGAACCTTGGAGGAAGCTCACTCCAAGGAAGAGCAGGAAGCTCAGGCTTGTCGGGAAGCAGAAGAAGCCCACATCCGACAGCTAGAGGAGCAACAACGTCTCAGGCTGGAGGAGGAACGACGTAGGCTAAGCTTTCTGGAAGAGTACGCACACGATCATGAGGAGAATAGCGTGGTAGGCCAAGATCAGCTTTGGAGAGTACGTGAGTCAGAGGTGTTGAGGCAGGCGAGAGAAGCAGCAATAGCAAAACTCGAGGAAGAGTGCCGACAAAGTAAGCTGAGAGAAGAAATCTTCAAAAGGCAGCTCGAGGAAGAAGTTGCACGGGTTTGCAAGGTAATGCAACAAGAGCTGGCAGAAAAGGAACGTCGGGCGGTGGAAGTACAGCGCGCTGCAAGACTCTCCAGAGCGCTGGTACACGAGGTCCAAGAGAAGGCTAGGTTGGCGGAAGAACATAAACACAGAAGGATATCAGGAGGGGAGTTGACGGTGCTCCATAGACGGGTTACGGAGGCTGAGGATGTTCGGAGGCAACTGGAGCATCAGCAAGTTCTCAGCTGTGCTTTGGCTGCTCTAGAAAAACTTCAGTCCCTCTATACGCCGACGGAAATGAAATCTCTAGCGGCATTAAGTCCTGTCGTTACCCAGTCTGTACCCCACCCAGTCGATTCTGAGACAGTGGAATCTAGAAATTGAATTGCTGCGCACTCATACGCTTGTCAATTTGTGAGATTTGATCAAATGCGCAGAGGAAAGTAAAGTCCACACGCGCAGGGAAACGCTGGCGTGAACTAGCAGATTAGTACCAACCTATTGAGGAGAATCGAGAGAAATATTTTCTTGCCAGCTTATCCTCAAGAGATCCTCTTTTAACGTGGCCCATCGTTTACTGATTTTCAACGTGAATACGATTCCCAACATAGGCAGCCCATGCTCGTGTCAATGCCAAAAGTCGTCAGTGACTGAACACCCTCTCGCCATCTCAAACTGCTCGTCCGTTCTACAAACCAACACGCGTTTTCCTCCATCGGATTTCCCAATGTCGACCACAGCACCCGCGTATTGATCCAGCTCTTGGTTCACGTGCTCGTCGATGGCCGAATAGCCTAGGTTGTTGACCGCCTCCACGACTGCACTCCGCAATTCCCGGCTTCGCTCCCCGATTCCACCAGCGAATACCAGTGCATCGACCTTGCCTCGAAGCGACAGGTGATACGCCCCCACATAATGCAACACGCGGTCAAGCACCACCTCGAACGCAAGCGTACATGGATTCTCTGGTCCATCCGTTGGCGGAGCAGACAAGTCGGCTTTTCTGGTAATTTCTCCAAAGTCGGTGGTTCCCGTCAACGCCTTCCACCCAGCTTGACTGTTGAGGATCTCTTCCGCCTAAATTCTTCGGATGAGCGTGTAGGGAAAAAAAAAAAGAATACGAGAAGCAAACCCTTGTAATGTGGATTTCTTTAGTTGCAATGGAGCCATAGCTTAACCGATTCAAAGCGTCATTGGTATAATGAAAAATGAGGCTCGGATCAACATCGCCCGCCCTGGTGGCCCCGGGAAGTCCACTCAGAGGTGTAAGACCCATGGATGTATCGATGGACTTTCCACCTCGGATCGCACACGCGGATGCTCCAGATCCAAGGTGCAGCGCGATGAGATTCACGTCGTCTTCCTCCTGAGAGGCACCAACATAAGTAATCCTAGACTTTTTAGGAAGAGGAGTAGACCTTGTGCAAATGTTTAGCGACCGTGCGCCTGATGAAGGCATCTGACCATCCCATGAGCACACAAATACGTTATCAGAGGATGGACACCTCACAGCTCAATCCGTGGAAGCCGTATTTCCTCAGGCCACGTTCCTGTGCAACTTTCTGATCGATAGCATAGGTTGAGACGTGGCGAGGTAGATCCTTGTGAAACGCCGTGTCAAAAAACGCAATCGATCGCGCTTGGGGCAATGCTTTGAGGCATGTGTTTATGACGGACAGGGCGGCGGCATTGTGCCTGTCCAACAGACGGCTTCATCAAGATGGTGCAGGAGAAAGTAAGAAAGCACTCGCAGAGGAGCAAGGTCGGACAGTCTCTCGATGTGGTGGAAAGTCTGCTCCGAGACGATCGTAGGCTCTGTGTAATCTCCGCCATGAACGACACGATGGCATATATACTTGACTTGTTGGCGGTCAATGCTTGCAGTTTCCTCGAGACGACTTAGGAAATAGATGAACGCGGATTCATGATCGCGTATAGAGGGCTCCGATGAGTTCCCAGCTGCTTGGTCCGTTTGAATAAGCTGTCGAAATGTAACCTTGGCTGGAGGGGAGGAGATGGAAGAAATGGTGGAGATCAAGAGAAGGTGGGGCGCATATGGGTCGTTTGGTACCCGTTGGTAGAGCGAAATCTTGAGCGAGGAGGAACCTGCATTTACCGCGAGTATGAGGGACATCTTGGCTCGCGATGGGCGCAAGTCATCATGGCTGGTCTGCTATATAGCCCCTTCCTTAGTCAGCCCCCGACTTGGTTCAGGAACTATCAGCGGGAATCTTAGATGCAATCCCTACATTCGCCATTTACCGAATCGCCGCTCCTAAATCGACACTTGCGGCGTTGTGGAAAGCTGGACAGCGTGCCATTCTGGGTATCGAAGCCGAGAGCTCGGCGCCCAGGCCCAGGAGTTATCGTTACTAACGGAATTCCTGAAAGGGGCGTCTTTTAATTTGCTCGATGGCGGCAGGACACTGCCAGGAGGCTGGTAAACATGCCCCGAGTCGGCGCCTCTACTTGCATAACTAATCATTCAAAGCCAGATCCGCTATCACTTATACCACCAGTTCGGGCGACCGAATAGTTGAACACGACAGTTGTACCCATGAAGTCGTCCGCCGAGGATCAGCCACAGGAAAACGGCGACCTCGAGGTACATGTACCATCCGTCAACATGACATTGGGCTCGCAGGCATCCAATGACGTCCAAGAAGATTGGGAGGACGCTTGAATGAACATAAGCGTGGTGGTCGGGGCGACAGGTCTTGGCGGAGAGGAGGGCGCGGCGGAATGCGAGGCGGGCGGAGAGGGCGGAGAGGAGGCAGTGGAAGGCCAGTAGAGACAACACGCAACTCTACGAGCTTGTAATCAGGTCCATTTGAGACCACACAATAGATTTTCTCTTGCCGTGCACACTCACCGCGGATCGTATCGTGACATCGAGTGTCGTTGAAGCCATGTCATAGCTCCTTGCTAGCTCACACTGGGAGGAGTCACCTACTCACTGAACATACATTGTGCCTGCATTGCAGTCTTGTTTGTGGTGAGAGCTCGAGCTTGATGACGGTGACGCGATCTCGGATAGAACCCCGGCTTATACCAAAGGGATCTGGACATACATAAACTGTTGGGCTGAGGGCCAAGTATCCGTTGATGGGAGTCTAATAGGTTTCTACTTGACCACAGTTCTGCATCGTCCCTGTAAGTACTGGGACGAGAGCAAATGACAAACATGTCTATCACATCGACCAGCACCTCAAAGTCATGCTTGTTTCCGGAGGCCCCTGTAGCTTGTCAAGCGACGCGACGCGTGCGGACGGGAAGTGGTCAACGACGGTATATAACCTTTGGGCATTCAGCACCAGATGCAAGGTAAAAGGCGTGATGGGCCAGGGTGCCAGTGGGGTGCTAGAGTTATGGCAGAAGTAGTAAGTTATACGTAGTGGACAACGAGCGAATGGATATCTGGGGAGAGGTCAAACCTCAGGCTCATGGTAATTTGACTCGGAAAAAAAAGGAAACACACCTTACATGAAACAGACGTCTGGAGGTCTAAACATCTAAGCAGAGGGTCAGAGTATAGTCGGATGAGACAGGATAACTCACTTACAACCACAGCAGCTAGACGAGGGATCCGCTTTATCTCTAGGTGTGAGGCGGTGGCAAAATTAGACTGAATCAAACTCTCGCGCTGAGGAAGTCTTGCCTCTGAGCAGCGCGAGAATCCTTGGCATGGGAGGTGTGTGGGGTCGGGTGTGATGAGAAGAGGCACCAACCTCAGACGATCGCTCTGAGAGAACCTGTCCCATACAAACTCTTCATGTCCTGGATTCGAACTCCTCCAGCTTCTTTCGACTCAGTGTCGAGCAGAGGGAGATACGAGTGAGCGTAGCCTCGCAACTCTCGGGTTGAGCTCCTCAACGACCTGTTTGCTTGTGAGCACAAGCACAGAGTACGGCGGTATCGTGACTGAGTTGCGAGATTGGGTGGCACTATGTTTGAGAAGTTTGTCGAGGTCCCAGCTCCCACACTCTCGTGCGGGATCTATCGTGGATGCATTCCGGAGGGAACGAATTCCCTCGTACGCAGTATTGAGGGCAACAGAGGCTTGCCTGAGTTCGTCCCGGCTCTGAGAGACCAAGGGTGGGTTTAATGGCCAAGTGTCTGGACTAGAGGGGCCCAATGCAATCTACAGCGCGGTAACGGCGCGTCGCTGGTTGCTTCCTGGTGATACGGGCTCTGGAAACACCCGTCTTGTCGGCCCAGCCTAGAATACACGCCAAGCTGTACAGGGCTGTGTAGTCGAGGAAAGCTCTATGGCAGTACGAGCACAAGTTCGGCTAAGGAAAACTTTGGGATGTCATCAAGTTGTTTGAAGATGCCGACTTCAAGTCCAAAATCTCTTCCCACTACTATCCCGCGATCAAGCCTCCTTCAACATTCCCCTTGCCCTCAACATCCCTTCCGCAGACGAATCAAACCACAGCGGTCTGAAAAAGACTCCGCAAAAAGCATGCAGAGATTTTGCCGTTTGGGACTTGGTGGTCCTCCCTCTGCTCAGATCTCGTCCCCTCAGATGGCAAGCCCTTGAAGGATTTATCCACTGCGAACACAGAACTTGTCGCCATCCTACCCTCTCCCTTTGTTTCAGCACCAGCCTAACCACAGGCAACAGAGGAGGTTTCTGTCACCCTCGCATCCTCTGTCCCAAATAAGCCTCCAACTCTCAAATCAAGACGCCCCGGACCCCGTCGTGTGAGCGGTGGCGCCTTTCTAGATTACGGACCTTACGCACAAGGATTATCATTCAGTAGCTCAGGATTCGCCGATAGGTATCAGCAAAAGTAATACCCGCTAACGGAATAAGAGCTATTCGATCCGTCGGCTTTGGTGGATAGTCGCTTCCCAGACAAACTTTTTCGATCTCAGAGCCGAACGAAACACCGCTGTCGAGTGTGCTGCAAGTGGTAAGGGCCGCTGTTGGCCATCCCTGTCGTTCTGCAGTCGAGTACTAGGACATCGATTCTTAGTGAGTCTCGGTTGCATCATGCACGATCTGGTATACAGGAGCCCGTTCAATGTATATGCTCAAGTCGTACAGAAGAGAGGGATTCAGTTGACCATCTATCTCCGCTGGCAGTCCCATCCCTGCGCCCTCCCTCTCGGTTCAAACTTGTGCTCAAGGGGAATACAACCATGACCAGATACTGTACCCTTCTTTCTCCAGCAGATCCTTGCCTCTGTTATATTTTCTATTATTCACTACTCACCTTAATACAGTGACTTCCAAAATTGAGTTAATGTTTGGAGATTTTGGAGAATGTGTTATATAACTCAAGAACATGAACAAATAGAGCCAAAGTGTAAGTGGGTGGTAGAAGGTACCTACTCTTGGCTATGTTCTACAAAAGTATTGATAGAATTTGAGTACATATCCATGGAGATATACTCAATTCAAATTGGTAAGTCATTGACTCAATTTTGTAACTATGTATAAAATTTACAGAATCAGCCAATTCTAGTACTTTGTATGACCTCCTTTGGCCTTGATCACAGCCTGGATCCTCCTAGGCATGCTTTCAATCAAATTCTGACACACCTTTGGATCTATATTATTTCATACTTCTGCCACTCTCTCCCAAATCTCCCATACTCCTTTGATATGTCTTGGATACTTGACAAGTTCCTTTTTGATATGATGCCACAGATGTTCAATGGGATTGAAATCTGGAGATTGTGGTGGCCAATCTAGAACATTGATATCATTGTCTTCCATCCACTTCTTGGCCTTTTTAGAGGTATGTTTGGGATCATTGTCTTGTTGAAAGATCATATCTTGGAAAGGAATTCCAAATTCTTCCAAGCTGGGAAGCAAGTTGTCTTCCAAAATGTCCATATATTGGTTGGTATCCATCTTTCCCTCAACCTCTGCAAGATGTCCAACACCTTCCTAACCCATACATCCCCATATCATGATATTTCCTTCTTCAAATTTGACTATTCCTTGAACCTCTTTGTTAATAAGGCCCTCACTTGCCTGTTTTCATACCCATTTCCTACCATCTGAGCCTATCCTATTGATATTGGTCTCATCTGACCAAATATCCCTCTTCCAGTCCTCAATAGACCATTCCTGATACTTCAAGGCAAATGCTAAACACATCTTCTTGTTTTAGCAGCAAGAAGTGACTTTTTCTTCCTTGTTACAGCCTTGAATGAATATTTTTTTAGAATTCTTCTCACTATTTGTGAAGAGACTGGACTAGGAATGATGGAATTGATGTAATGGGTAGCCTGGACAGCATTGGTAGCTTTGCCTGTAGTGATTTGAGTGATAATAGCATGCTGTGAAGTAGCTGAAAGCTTAGAGAGACAGCCAAAAAGTGGTATAGGTCTGTTGGGAAGGAGATCTCTGAGTATCCTGGAGACAGTAGACTGGCTGATATCTAGTTTGGAGGCAATAGAATGAGTAGAATGACCATTAGAGGCCAAAGAAAGGATATTTTCTTTTTAAGAAGAGAAAATAGGGTGCATAGTGAATTTGAAAGGCATAAGAGATGAAACCACTGCTTAAATAGTGTCAGCTGAAGTGGTTACTAAGATACAGTAACTATGGTAACCATCTGTCATGATGCCATCAAGGGTTATATATGACAGCTGTCAAACATTGACAGATCTGATATATGGTTACACAATTGAGTTAATGACACATTGAATTGAATTGATTATATCTTCATGGATACATATTCAAATGATATCAATATTTTTGTGGCACATAGCCAAGAGTAGGTACGTTCTACTGCTCACTTACACTTTGGCTCTATTTGTTCATGGTCCTGAGTTATATGACCCATTCTCCAAAATCTCAAAACATTGACTCAGTTTTGGAAGTCACTGTATATCCTGCAATACATGAAAAGAGATGAGTGAAAAGCAACAATATGAAAACAAGAAATCATGATCTTAATGAGGAAAATAAGCAAAAGTTAAAAAGGAGATCATTAATACAAGGGTTAATATAGAGCTTACATTCTAGAACATCTGGTAAAAATTAAGAAAAATACATGATGAACAAGACACACCAGCTAATTGTTATAAGAATTAGATGATATTACCTTAGTATAAAAATCAAATTACTTACCATCTGCAAAATAAGGTTAGTACCATGTCAAATGTAATCAAAGAGCAATATAGTAGAAGAAACAGAAAGAAATAAGAAGTGAGCATCATGTTGAAATTTCAAATGAGAATCAGACCACTTACTTCCTATAGAATATGAATAAGAGAGGAACACAGTAGAAGAGACAGGCAAGGATTGGCACCATTCTGAATTTCCAAATAAGAATCAAACCACTTACCTACTTTGAATGGAAGAGGAATATAGTGGAAGAAACAGACAAGGATCAGTTCCACTCTGAATTCCCAAATAAGAATCAGACCACTCACAAGCTATGAATGAGAGAGAAACACAGTGGAAGAGACAGACAAGGATCAGCACCATACTAAATTCCCAAGTACAATGACTCCAAAAACCCATTCAATATTTAATCCTGATGCAGTGTGCTTTGTGCACCGCAAACACCCCTGGGAATTTCGCTTAGCTATACGGAAGCCAAACAGAGTACAAACCCTTGGCTACAAATCGGTCCCTTAGTCATGTGATTTGACTCAGTATTGGTGAAGATATGATTGTTTTAAGACAGCGATGTCATTGAAAGTGTTTTTCACTTTTGTACTTGATATAGATATCTCAGAGATTCTGAATAGATTTTCAATTATTTGAGCATACAAACAAAGATACACAATAAATATTGTGTCTGAGTTTAAAAAAGTTTCCACACTTCTTGATTCCCAATCACTATCATGGTCAGATCTTTCTCTTTCTTGCTCAACAACAAAGAGTTCTTTCTTTACTTGATGCTGGTTGCTCTGGTGAAGATATTGCCAAGCAAACTGGTGTTAGCACTTCCACTATATCTAGGCTTTACTCCAAAGAGCATTCTGCTTTTCCAAAGTCTCTTGGAGGTTGTCCTACCAAGCTTTCTGCCATCAATATTCATCATGCTTAACATCTTATTTGCACTGGAAAGGCTGAAAATGCTGTCCAGGTGACCAAAGCGCTCACCAACATCATCAACCAACCTCTGTCTGCCAATACTATCTGTTACAAATGCTCTCTTTTTCAACATCTTATCTTATCTTATCTTTTCATGTCACATGACATTATCAGCAAAAGCATCTCAACACTAAGTCTCTACTTTTTCATTCCCTTGTTGACTAATTACAATTACATCATTATTCTTCAAACCCGATGGCATCAGCTAGATGTGTCATTTAAGACAGTTACTAGCTGCTCCCCTCAGCCATGTGCTGCCACACTATTCCAATTAATTTCAAGTTGTGGTCAGCTATTCTTGTTATCCTCCAATCATATCCTTCCCACTTGAGTCACAGTGAGTCAGAGATAAGGAGACTGTACATACCAGTGCATGGCTAAGCTCCAAGGCTATGCCCTATTGCCTCAGCACTGCCTACAGATCTTATCCAGCTATGCCTCACCACCTCTGGAACTCTGCCTCACCTGATCCACACCTTTGGCGATGCAAGGCACTGCTCAGCTATGCACAATATCTGTACACACAGCCTTGCAGGAAATCACATGGAACTCTACTTATCTTATATAGATAGTTTTGATACAAACATGTACAAACAGTAGAATAGTATATAAAAGCCCAAGAGCTGACCAGAGAACTTCAGTCAAGTTCTCTTGGTGTTTTCTCTTGAGCACTCTACTCAGTTCTCCTACCATTACACCTAGTGCTTGCAGACTGGTTGACACTTTTATTCTCTTTCTTTCTAAGGTTACAATCTAAAACCACTATGCCCCTTCAGGCTAGTGTTCGAGGGTTGTTTCACTGTCTGCCTTCACTTGAAAAAATCAGGCATGAAAGCAGTAGTCAAGTCCAAATGCCCTTGTCTTTCTGCTAAGCATTGCAAGGCTCATTTGGATTTTGCTAAAGCTCACAAAGATTGGACTATATAGGACTAAAAAAGGATAATATGGTCAGATGAGACTAAAATCAATCACCTAGGGTCAAATGGATGTAAATGGGTGTGGAAAAAGCCAAGTGAGGGCCTTAGTGATAGTCTTATGGAGGGGACTGTCAAGTTTGGAGGTGGTTCTGTGATGGTATGGGGTTGCATAACTTGGCAGGGAACTGGCTATGCTACCAAAATTGATGGTAGGATGGATGGGGATCTTTACCTTCAAATTTTGAAAAATGAACTCCTCAATACCCTAGAGTATTATGGTCTCAATCCTCTTCAAACCATCTTTTAGCAAGACAATGATTTCAAGCATACTTGCAAGAAGGTGAAAGAGTGGCTAGAAGAGCAGGAATTTGATACTATGGGATGGCATGCACAGTCTCCTGACCTAAATCCCATTGAGCATCTCTGGGTTTACCTCAAAAGGAGATTTGCAGAGTATGAACATCCTCCTAAAAGGATTTTGGAATTGTAAGAAAGGATTCAGGTGGTTTGGGAAAAGATACAAGTTGAGGAGTGTCAGAAGTTGATTGAAAGCATGCCTAGAAGGATTAAGGCTGTCCTCAAGGCCAAAGGAGGTTATACCAAGTACTAGTAGTACCTAATACCTTTTTCAATTCAAAAGTGAAAAAACCCTTTCAATGATATTGCTGTCTTAAAACAATCATATCTCCACCAATACTGGGTCACATCACATGACTAAGGGACCAATTTGTAGCCAAGGATTTGTACTCTGTTTGGTGTCCCTATAGCTAAGCGAAATTCCCAGGGGTGTTTGCGGTGCACTTCACACACTGCATTAGGGTTAAACATTGAAAGGGTTTTTGAAGTCATTGTAAAAATCAGACCACTTACTTCCTATGAATGAGATAGGAATGCTGTGAAAGAGACAGGCAGGTATTAGCACCATTCTAAGTTCCCAAATGAGAATTAGACTACTTACCCACTATGAATAAGAGAGGAACATAATAGAAGAGACAGGCAGCAATTAGCACCATTCTGAATTCCCAAATATGAATCAGGCCATTTACCTCCTATGAATGAGAGAAGAACAGTGGAAGGGACAGGCAGTGATCAGCACCATTCTAAATTCCCAAATGAAAATCAGACCACTTACTTTCTATACATAAACAAGAGAAGAACACATTGAAAGAGATAGGCAGGGATCAGCACCATTTTGAATTCCCAAATAAAAATAAGACCACTTACTCCCTATGAATGAGAGGAACACAGTGGAAGAGACAGGCAGGGATTAGCACCATACTAAATTCCCAAATGAGAATCAGACCACTTACCCACTATGAATAGAAGAGAAATATAGTAGAAAAGATAGGCAGGAATCAGTACCATTTCAAATTCCCAAATGAGAATCAGATTGCTTACCCACTATGAATAAGAGAGGAACATAGTAGGAGAGATAGGCAAGGATCAGTATTTTTCTGAATTCCCAAATGTGAATCAGACCACTTACAAGCTATAGATAAGAGAGGAACATAGTACGAAAGATAAGTAGGAATCAGTATTTTTCTGGATTCCTCAACATCACTGAAAGCACTTACTTCCTATAAGTATAATCAGAATGAACATCCTATCTCTGGATTTTGAATAATTGAAAGACTTCTTACATATGTGTGTGAAAACCACAATGCAGATGCATGAAACAGTTGATGTTGTTCTTCATCACTTAATGGTAGGATAGACCTGTGTTTATCAGCAACCAATAGTAGCAATGTTCTATAAATCAGTCAATATTTGATTACTATCTATTAAATTATATGTAGTAGTACTCACCTTCTCATACAATACTGGATGCAAAGCAACATGTTGGACCACTGAGTAGTAATTAGCAACATCTGCATAACTATCTCATCTAAGGCTCCTACAGTTCTCTTTAGCAGGACCTGGCATTTATTGTTGGATTTGTGCATGTCTGTTTAAAAGAAATTGAACCAGATCATAATAAAAAATGTGATGATACTCACTTTCCAGTTCTACAAAGTCCTTTGGAGGATACTTTCTTGCTTTCAGCCTTTCCTGTGCAGTGTTGTTCCTCAACATCTCTGCTGCATACTCCTTGATTCTTGTATACTGCTCTGGCCGAGACAACCTCCTATCATCTGGTTTGAGTTTCCCAAAAGCTACAGGCAACAGTGCATCACACTTTGTGAACACAACCACAACAGGCACTGCAATTTAAAGGTGATTGAGATATAAGGCACAATAAAGCAAATTTTACCATTTCCTGTGTCACACTGATCAAAAAACTTTTCCTCAGCACTCAACACAGCACAATGGTACTGATCCATTAAGATACAGTACCTATTAGCAAGAAGCTGTCTTCAATGTACTATGTGTGGGTGCTGTTGTGTGTTTTTACCATATAGCATGAATATGCTTCTTGAGGTGAATGGTTTTTGCATGTTCAGCAACAAAGTCCTTCATCTGCTCAAATTTTTCTATGCAGCCAACCTTGAATCTGTGCAAGTCACAAAAGACAAAGCCTGGGTTGCTCTTGAAGACCATCTCATTTGTAATGTCATGTATTCCACACTTGAGACACATGAGCAATGGGATCTAATGTTGTGACTGGCACACACCTCTGTTGATTCCTGGATTTATGCATGATCAACCTGATCACAAATCATCAGTAGTTAGCACTAGACAAACCTAGAAAGAAGACCATACTCTTTCTCCTTGATCGTTGAAGATCTCTGGGTCTTTGCATCAGTAAACTTACATTGTGCTTAATCTGTCTTTATTTGTCTTATTCAACTTGTCAAACTACATATCATATACAATGCTACTATACATTGTTCTATAACATTGATAACCTTGAGTAGACTACATTTGGACACAAAGAAAGCCTGAAATCAGGTTGTTGAATGAGCTTTGAGATGTTATAGTTGTCAGCTAAGCAAGATAAGACATGTAAAGCCAGATTAAGCACTGTGTGAATTTACTGATGCGGTAGAGTCGCAGATTTTCTTGAGAATGGTTGTTTTGCCCGCGTTGGCCCGGCCGATAACGAAGATTCGGAACTGCCCAAATTTCTCTCGAAGGTTTTCGACCTCCATAGTGTGAGCGAGTGTTACTGATAAAGCCGAGACGTGAACGTTGTTTGCTTGCTTTGCGGGGGTTGGACGAAAGGGATGTTCCCAAAATGGAACTTGCGCAGCACAATCAAATTCGTGCAAGTCGTCACGACTTACCTCCTCATCGTGTCACGAACGAGTACGCTATTCTGTTCTACCCATCCACCATCTTGACTAGCGAGTACCTAACAACTGGACAACCCCTCTGCGCCTAAACACGGCTACCCGTCCCACGCGTCGACAGTCAATTTAGCTCTGACGCGACTGATCCATATACCGGATGGCTGAGATGGATGAGACACAGAAGTCGCAGTACCGTCGCAGCGCCTGAGCGTGCAAGTCAAGCCGGCCGCTGACTCGTCGAGCACGCGAGTAATTGAGGTCATGATTACCCTTTGTTACTTACCATGGCCCGTCTTCGAAGGGACACCATCCTCCCCGTCGTCGTCGCTCCTCACCGGCGCCCTCTTTCTTACCCACCCTTCTCCCCTCCCACCGCCTCTCCGCCTCTTTGTCCCGCGCTCATCCGTCCTATAGACTAACACGCATCTCCGAGTCCATTAGATTACCCAATTGTGTATTGATCTTAGAGAAAAGGACAATCGAGCTCAATAGAGGTACAGCGTATTGCAAAATTCTCTAGAGTGCTGACGGTCCTGAAGAGAAGGTTAGGCTGGCGCAAGATCACAAATCCAAAATGATTATTGGAGGGAGAGTTGGCGATGGTCTATGACGAGTTATGCTCGATAAGACACCAGTTCGCCATCATTACTTCTTATATAACAATCTTGCGAGCTTATCAATGACGGCGGGTTGGCGTAATGGTAACGCGCTAGTTTCCGGCGCTAGAGATTCTGGGTTCGAGTCCCAGGCCTGTCGTTTTTTGCAGCCATTCTCAAATCCCAACATACAGCCAACGACATAATTCTCCTGATCAACTCGATACACTATCTTACAAGGTCGATACCAAATTTTAAAAAAAACGCTCGTTCGGTCCCGTTACACCTACACACTTTCAAAGACTGGAACATCAAAAGTACCATCAGGATCTGACAAGCAGTCAATCCGCAGCTCAGGAGTACAGGGTGCTGCCTTACCTCGCCCTTCGCGGTAAATGAATGCCCTGTCTTGTGCAGCGAGATGCATGATATAGCTCGCCAACTCATGGGCCATGGTTGCAACCTTTGGGTTGTGCGGCGCCGCCGCACGAACAGCCGCTGCAGCTACATGGTACCTTGAAACCAGGTTACAGAGCATCATCTGAACAGGTTCTGTCAGTCACATGAGGAAGGATAACCAAAACGTTGAACGAACGTCAAAAGGAGATGTTGTAGTCCCTTCCTCCCTATACCTGTTGGTCGCCTTTATCGACAGGATTCGTTCCAGAAGTTGCGGCGACTTACCCTGCGACTGACACCCTTTCGAGATTCGGCCGTCCGAATAGCAGGCCCTCGACTTCAATGGGATAGCTGTGATAGTTGATAATGATAGATCTATCCGATGTGAAAAGAGTCTTAAAGTCTTCTTCATTGAGGGAGTGAGGATGACGCCCAGCCGAATTGAGAATCATCAGATCCGTTACGTTCACGACGCGGACCCGAAGGGCAGGGATTAACTTGCGGAGGAGAGCGGCTGCTGCAATCACCTCAAATGTGACCTCTGTACCAATTCCAACGAGGACACTAACTTCCTTTTAAGAAGCAGACCACAACCGCGGAGAATTCACTTACACATCAGGATCCTTTCCTTCATCAGTGCTCGCAAATTTCCAAACAGAGGCGCCCGCGATGCAGTGCTTCACGAAAATCAGTGAACAACCCAAGGGAGAGCCAAAGACGGCGTACACGATTCGCCTCCTCCGGACTCAGCCATACCGCAGTCGGTTGTTTGCTACCGACCATGAGATTAACGTAGTTCTTGGCCCTCAGGCAATGTGCCATAGTGGAAAGGAAACAGTTCGCATCAGGTGGGAGGTACACGCGTGCCAGACTTGGTTTCAGATTGAGTACTGCCCCGATAAACGAAGGATTTTGGTGCGAGAAACCGTTGTGCTCTTGCCTAGCCCAAGTGGAAGTCTCCAGATAATTGACAGAGCCAACGTCATGGCGCCAATCAGTCTCAAAGGCCTAGAAAATGGGAGTCACAAACACATCGCAGGGAACAAGCTGGGATACGAACCATCTTTGTAAACTTGCTATATTGTACCATCATAGTGTGGACGATGCCTATGAATGCTTCGTATGTCGGGAATAGAGCCGTCCTGCCCGTAAGTGTGTATCCCTGAAGCATGCCTTGGCAAGTGTGTTCGGAGAGGATTTCAATCACGCGCCCTCCCTGACCACGGCAGGCAACATCCCACTGGAAGTTTCGGCCCGTGATGTCGAATACGGCATCTAATTTGTTCGAGACAAGTTCATCAGGGGAAAAGATCCTAAAAGTAGTTGGATTGCTGACACACCAACGGATCTCGGTTATAACAACGTTTGAAAAAACGGGGCACTCACTCTTGAATGACCTGACGTAGAAAGTTCCCGACTGTTTTCATACAGCTCACCTCGAGGCCTTTTTGGACGCCAAATGAAATCCAGTTAGGAACGTCCAGGGGCTGGAATGCTGCATACGCCTCTTTCCTGAAGCCCAGCCTCTTCTCCCTAGCTTCGGGGATGATTTCTGTAACCTCTTTTGTCGGCGCACCATCGATCTCGTCTTTTGAGCCGTGGACATTAAAAAGTTCCTCGGGTCCATAGCTCGCTAGCCATTCTTGTAACAACTTGAGCTCCTCCTCGTTCGTTTTTGCATCTGGAAGCGGTACTTGGTGCGAACGGAATGAACCTTCTATAAACTCCCCGTGTAATTTTTTGGGGCCAGACCAGCCTTTCGGGGTTCGTAAAACGATCATTGGCCAACGAGGTTTCACAATAGGTTTTCCTGAGCGCGCGGCGAGCTGAATGCGGGAAATCTCGGAGACGGCCCATCCTATGGCTCCAGCAAGATCTCTATCGATATTCGCCAGGTCGTCGACGATACAAACCTGATAACCGTAACCACTGGAGGCACATCCATAAATGCGCGAATCGATGATGACATTGATGCTAACCTGAACAATGAAATCAACTCTTTGTCATCCATGCACCCAAAGATGGTGCGCTCGGAGATCTTGAATCCATTGAGGTTCAGAATGGGGAGTACAGCGCCCGACTCTGCAGGATCAATATATTTGAACCCATGCCATGCGGTTGCAGTGGGACCTGTCTCAGCTTCTCCATCACCGACGATACAGGCAACGATCAGATTTGGATTGTCCATGACGGCGCCGAACGACACGCTGAGAGCATATCCCAATTCCCCACCCTCATGGATACAGCCAGGCGTCTCCGCGTTGATGTGGCTATAAAACAATCATCATCGAGCGAACGGGAATTAACGCGGAGCTTGCCTCGGGAATCCCCCGGGAGTGCTGAACCTCGTGATGAGCCTCGTTAAACCAGCTCGGTCACGTGAGTAGCGCGGCCAGAAACATCCAAGGGCTTCCTCTAGCCACAAACAGGAGAGGATGGCAGGTGCACCATGACCTAGATGAGGGGTGAAATTCAGTGCACACGAAATGAGTTTGTGAGGAGAAGCTAACCGGGCCCCACGACTAGTAGGACATTAAGATCGGCCTTCTTGATGATGCGATTCAGATGCGCATATATGAGGGTGAGGGCGGGGCAAGTGCCCCAATGTCCAAGCAGACGATACTTGATGTCATCTGAAGTGAGCTTTCGTTCGAGGAGAACATTGTTCCTCAGGAAGATCATAGCTAAAAAGCTTGCCTAAGGACGAGGTATGATATCCGAGTTTAGGGGCTAATTACCAGCAGAGATGTAATTCGCAGCTCGCGTAAACTTGCGGAGCGAGGCGAGCTCTTCAGGACTGATGTCTGAGCTGGCGCTGGCCTGAGCTGGATTATTTAGGATGGCATCAGGGAGATGGGACGGGTCAGCGGGCGGGTTTGGTTGAGCGATAAGCTGAGCGGGCATTGTGCAGCGAACACAGCAGATGATGGCACAACTTAAGGAGGTCTCTCAGTTGAAACCCACTCTTAAATATATATTGGAGGGGTTTCGTCTTGTAACCAACTTTACGAGAGCAGGAACGCTTAAGCTCGAAACAGGGCATTATAGCGGACACAGACAGCAGAAAGGATAAATCTGGCAAGATGTTTAGTTGACCCGCTGTTTCAGTCACCCCTGTGAGGCTCTGGCCAAGCTCTGGCCACAATAGATCTCCTTATCGCCTGTGCGCAGTCTTCAGCTACCATCAATGGGCCAACCATTTCCCCGTCGTACCTGTTCCTGAGCGATATTAAGGCGGTCAGCTGAGCTGCAACGCACTTGGGACCGAGCCCTAGATGTCTAGAGCTAGGGCAGGCATAGTTATCCGGGTATTTGAGAGGACCAACGTCGGGGGGTGTTAGACGTTGATGTAAGTTGCAGTCAAACGTTGACAGAACTCCCGCGTCCATACCTGTTAGCGCAAGGCAGATCGTCGACAAACGGGAGTCTCGGAGCTAATTACGAGTCAAAGGCATCACCACAACGTCTGCTAACTCCAAAAACAGGTGGACCATGCCGAGACCGGGTCTAGAAGCAGTATCACGCGGTGTGGCTATAATCTTGATATCTAATACCCGCCGAATCACCCGGGAATGTTTGGCGAACCCAAACACAATCGCAACCCGTGTCTACTGGTTACTGCGATCAGACCACCCGGCCGAAAGAGTAAGCTAGCCGGAATCAGGTGACCTCTTCATGGACCCGTGTCCCCTACGTTTTTTATCATGGAGGCCAGATGCTCATTTATATCGACGGGGTTGGTGGCAGCGCTGGCAGGCTCGGGTAGTAGACGTGTTAGGGCAGCAGCAGTGGAAGCGATAACGCTGCGGTGAGGGTTCGAGAGAACATAGTGGATGCGGGGCGACAATGTCTGTGTCAGTAGCGAGAACTAAATCGATACGGAAGTAGAGGGATGGGCGATTGGGGGTGTGATTTCACCTGCAGGACAGCATCGTGGTGCGATAAGTTACGAATGTGAAGTGACCTCTCAAGTGCCAGATCATATCTGCCTCTCAACACGAGAGAACTCGCTATTCCAGGATCAGTGTTAGCGTCGAAATGAATACAAAAAAACTGGCTTGTAGAATTCATTCGAGTGATCGCAACATCCTCGGTCTTCTTAAGCATGAGGCACATAGCAGCATTCAACTAGGCGCACCTATGATGTGACGCGGAACGTGCGACATACGTTCGATGGTCGCCAGCCCAACACAGGTTCTAGGGATGACCCAAGCGTGAATAAATGGTCCGGATGGTGCAATGATAATAAGAAAAGTTCACTTGGAAGAGTCCATGGTAAATAAAGGCTATCACAGACGAGGTCTTTGCAAGATTAGTGACGTGAACTATAATATCCATACAGCCGCAAAGACGGCCACGAGAAGCGAGCAACTAAGTGCAGTGGCCGGCGCTCGTAGCGTCTGAGCACCACTCCATCCTGGAGGTTCTCCGAGAACTACAGAGGGTGCCGTAAGGTGATACGTGGACGTGATAACGTTTCCTTGTGCATTGGTAGCAACAAGGGTATATTGATCCAAGAGCACCGGAAGCGCGGTTGAACCAGTCGCAATCGAGGCGAGTATTGGTAGGTACGTGCTGGTCGCAAGATCCGAACCCACTATCTCGCCCAAAGTGGCAGGGACAGACGTGTTGAAGGCATAAGGAGGCGTCGTGTACGTTGGCGTCGCTAATAGATAGTTTGGTAACGTAGTCTCCACTGTGGCAGAGACAGAGGACAAGTAGGAGTCGACGAAAGCAGGGGACTCGATAGGTGCTGAAGAGTTTCTGAGGGGATACAAGCCAATCAATGGGGGCTGAATATAATCAATCCCGTAGCTATACGGATGAGTGAGAACATTGAAGACAAGGCTCGCGCCACTCACCTCCATATTGAGTAAACAGTACGCAAAATAGGCGTTCCTATTAGTGGTCACAACCATGATTTACCAGAGGTAGTATTTAACCTTACCAAGCTGCCAGTCGATCCCATTGGCATTGGGCGGCGATGCTTTTGGCCAACATAAACACAGGGACGGATTTCCTGCCGCTGGACCAATCATATAGTCGGTAGGTTGGAGAGTGAAAGCCGTCTCATCTCTGCGGCCCCATCAGCAAGAACCCACAGAGGGAGTTATTGCGTACCCAAAACTAAATGTCATCGTAGCAGATGTACTGCAAGGGATCGCCCATTGTCCACCTGAGGGCTATCAAATCGGTCACTTGACACTATGCAATTACGACCTACTCTCATCTACAAGTCGACTGTCAGGGAAGAGTGCAAACAATCTCGTGACCTGCGAAGCAGTGGTAAGTTACATTCAGTGGTAGACATGCTCAAGATCACCCACATCATGCCATGGTCCGTACAATCCATTGGTCCCTCTACATCGTCTTGAGTATGCAGAATTCAATGGTCAGATTCAACAACACTTACACATCCATAAGTGCAATCGAAGAATTTCCAGTTGGCCCAGGATACGTAGGTATCGGGGTTAGCGCACTCCCATTTACCTATCAAAAGGTGAATTAAAACCAAACACCATCTCACATTGTACTTGCTGCAAAGCTCGTCATATGAATGGCCCAGTACATATACCCCGAGGTATTCGTCTGTGTCCCTATCGGAGAAAACGGCACGACCTCATTCCACACTATTTTGCTTTCATCTTGTACGACCGATGCATCAATAGCGCCTGCAAATTGACGGCGGACGTAAGACATCTGCGATTGGTGGAACACAACTAGCCTACCTAGCGCAAGGGACCCACTGGAATTTAATGTCAACAACAGTCCAAAAATGGGATAGTCGAGAATGCCCTGTTGTGATAGAGTCGCCAGAAACGGTGTGGCTGCAGCAAATGGGTAAGCATGAGAACACACGCCGTGCACAGACCACACACCGTTTGGGGTCGCTGCGTCAATTTCCGACAGTCTAGGGAAGCCCAACCCGAGGACGCCGCTAACCTCATCGATCAGAGTGACATTTGAGTTGGTGACGACGCCTATTCGACAAGGGTACGATCATGGATTAATGAAATACCATGACGAATCGGCGTGCTCACCAAAGGCTTGGCTCGGTGCGGTCACGTTCGAGACCTCAAAGGACTCTATGGCAACAAATCCCGACGCGCCTCGAGGGGTTCACGATGGTATTCGGTTGTCCGACTCCCAGAATCGCCGAGAAACACTCACTTGTCCCATCGGCATAACTGACACTGAACGTGGTATCGTTGTTATTGACTGAAGTAAACGTCGGTGATGCATATGTCAATGGGTATTTTGGAACTGCTGAGCAAGTTGTTGTCGTGCAGGCTGTAGAGACCAACCACACTACCAGACGACGCAGTTTTCAGCACAGATTAAACGAAGAGAATTCAGACAAACAGTCAGATGACCCAGTGTCAATTGATGCGCGAAAGCTGATTTGGCCAGCTTGAATGACAGTATAATAGGTGCTTGGGGAGATGAGCATATATGCGACGTCTACCAACCGTGAAGAAGCACTTACCCGTCGTCTGATAATGAAACGGAGGAGATGCCGAGGCTATTTGGCACAGTATTATTTGACTGGGATGTGTTGGACGCTAGTGCGCCCAACAGCAACCTAGGTATAGATCCGGATGAGCCTTTTGCTCTTACTCCTCCCAAGCAAAGAGTAAAAGCAAAAAATAATGTTAAGAATGAGCGTGTCATCAGTTCTTGCGGTGAGATGAGCTACCGAGGCCCCAACATCCAGCGTGGTTTCGCTGTTGGCGCTTGCAGAGTATGATGGGAAGAGTGCCAAGCCAGTGAAAAGTTGAGAGCGCATCAACCCACGGTAATTTGGGCTCAAGCGCCAAGATTTGTACTGAAGGAACACGCAGATTAACGGACAGGCGCCTAGCGTGAGCTCAATGTAATGTCTAGTATCGTAGAGCAAACCGGCAGAGTCGAGGGTAGGGAAGACAGGTATCCAGAAACACACATAACTACACATGTAATACATCCACAAATTCCGGGACGAACAATAACAGGCGGAAAGCGTATCGGTAATAAAGCGAAGCTGAAAGACAAGGAATAAAAAGAGTGACGGGTATGACAAAATGAATATGGCATAAGTAAAAGATAGCTGGAATCAAATAGAGGTCGAAAGTGTTCGAAACAGTCGTTCATCGTTTAGCGAAAACCTTTTTTAGGAGAGCAAGCACCTTGGGTACGTTCAGCTGGACATACTCCAGGTCTAGCAGATGCTTGTTATCTTTTTGCTGTTGGCTTGATTAAGGACGATGTCCAATAAAATGCACGAACGATTACCTTCTCCAGTAGATCATCAATTTTCAGATCCATCTCAAGGATAGCCTTCTCTCGTCCTTTGTAGTGTAGTGAGATGATGAAAGTTCCGGGACTTGGTGATGTTATGTTGAAGTAAATATTCGGGCGGCTAAAGGATAATGTCAGAATCTGACGATCCTTATAGACAGAAGATCTTACCGATTGTCTGGAACATTGCTCTCGACAATAATACCTTCCTTTTCCAACTGTGCATGAGTAAACCGATAGGGTCCAAGGACAGCGCTTCTTGAAGGCTTTCTCTCTCTCCCACCGACAGTAACCACACCGACAGCCGTCGTGCTCCCCTTGTCCTTGGAAGCTGTCAAGCGCACGTTTTGTAGGTATGCCTTGTACTGCTCAAGTTGTGAACGCAGATAGCTGTTGTGGTCACAGATCGTTTTGTACACGGCCTCCAATGACTTTGTCTCTATCAGTACCTTGTCACGGAGGTTGCCTAGATGCGCGAGTTCCGCTGCTACCTCTTCTTGCATGAGCTTGTAACCGTCTGCTTGGTCAATGACCTTGTTCTCCTCGAGTTCACGCAACATCTCTTTCACCTTGATGCCTTTGCGTACAAGAGTGGCATCCTTGGTGGTCGCCGCACGTTCTGCTAGTGCCCCAAGATTGTAGGGCCGCTTCTCAGCAGCATGAGGAAGAGAACGGATGAGTTGTACAAGGATGGACTTTGTCTCCATGTATAGCATATCGCTCTGAGAGATCGAGTCCATAAGTGCTGTGTGGAGGTCTTGAACTGGCGTCTCCCAGCGACTGTACAAGTTCAATTCAAGAGTACGATTTTCTTTTCGAGGGACCTGAGGTGGCGCAGGGCCAAGTTCATCGGTAAGAATACGTAGATGTTGTTTATCATTGGGTGACTGCAGAAAGCTAAGTAATGGCGTTCTGCTGAACAGTCAGCCCACTTACCAGGGTTTCAATGTGTTGCAAGATCAATGCGTGTGTGTTGTACAGCTCATTCATAGTGATGTGAATCATGAGATCCTTCTTGGAGAGTGCCATGTATTGATCCATCTACTCGAACATGTTATCAAAGAGCCCGCGTTACAAATGAACGATCGCGCACCTCCAGAGTATCATAAAAGTCGCCAACCTCGCACAAACTGTTGAGGAATTGATTGATTCTTGCTTTGTTATTCTCAACGAAGGGGTTTAACGTAATCATGTATGCTTCCTTTGCGTAAGAGGGCTTATTTGCGAGGTTCTGGAGCATCTTTGCTATCTGTGGGACGAAAGCTTAAAGGATATCTATGGCGCAGATTAAAAACCTACTAGGGTCAATGTCCGGCGAGGATGTTTAGCGGGTACACCATCGACCAACATGTACGCCTGGGGCGTGACTATCGCAGGATTGATGAAACGCAGGAAGAAAAAACCGCCGATGAGAGAACAGATAGCGTAATCTGTTGCCTCTGGATACTTCCGCTGCCAAGGGAAGTTAGGAAAGGGTAGTGCGTGTGTGTGAAAGGGTCATACACGAGTCAAACTCCGGATTTGCTTGCAGATCCACCGAATGCCGTAAGGAACACTTTCCATACTCTCAATAATAGTCACGAGGAAGCTATTTGCGATCTCCATAAGCATGGTGAGTCTAGGAGCGATGATCGCTTGCACGTCAGCATTTTCTGCCGCGACCTCTGGAGGAACACCGCGGGGAAGATTGGGAGGTAGCGTGCCAGTCTCCTCTTCGATTTGGTTGATCATTTGCTCGTAAACCTGGTGAAATGCTGGTAAAAGAGGGAATTAGGAAGAGGAGTGAGGCAGTCACCTTGACAGGGTTTATCTCGAGGTTGAGATCTTTGTGCTCTATGAGACTGTTGATGCGCTCTGCGAGAACGCCTTTAAGATAGCTTTGACCTGGGCCACGGCGAGTGTAAGTTGTCATCATGCGGGAGACGGGGGTGTTGGCACGGAGGAGAGAGCCGAATTCTGTGGCAGTCTCGAACTGGGCGGAGAGTACGGATTGGAACATTGTGAGGAGGAGATGCTCCTCACGACTCTCGTACTGGTTACCATAGAGGGTAAACATGACAGTCTGGAGGAGGGTGTCGATTTCAGACAAGCTGACGAGTCGACAGAGGTTGGCGATATGGCGTGGTTCGGACTGAAGGAGGAAAAAGAGATTTGAGTATTGCTGTAGCTTACGGTCGTCGGGATAGTGTCCCTCTGTCGGGTCGACGTCCTCCAGTGTTCGCTCGACTTCACGTTGCTAGATTGGGAATGAGAACAGGAATGAAGATGGGAGAAGATGGGACGCACCTCGTCAGCTGCCATTCGATTCTGGATGAGGAGGGCTATCCGTGAGTCCAGGTAACGGACGTCCCGTTCGAGAACAAAGTTTTTCTTTGACTGGACGGAGATTTTGCCCTTGAGGTCGCGCAAGCGTTTTTGGGCTGTATAGCGGTGTAAGGATGCGTGCGGGGGGATATGATATGTGGGGGTACGGACCTCTTGCCAGATCATCCTCGACCTCGACGTCCTGCTCTGCAGCCATGCTAAACAGGGCAGTTACGCTATAGCGGTTGGTGTTCCTGTTGGTGAGTCGCCTGCCCATTGGGGAGACGGGCGACTGGTCGACGTAGGACATGGTTTGCCTAGAAACGGGGCAGAGCTGAGATTTGCGATGCTTGGAACCAAAAGTTCCGACGAGTGGTGGAAGGACCGCAGACGCGGCGGGGGCGATGAGGAAGGAGTGTAGGGGGAGGAGGAGACGGACAATAACCAACAGTGGCTGAGAAATCAGTGGCGCAACAAGTCGAGATGCCAAACCATCTCAGCCTCCAATTCAAAAAAACATATCCAGCCAACATTCGCGCAGCCGTCCGCGACTACATCGACAGGCACTCGCAGGACCACCCAGACCAGTACAGACAGGACATCGCGGACTGGGAGTCCCTCAGAACGCCCTGTGTCCTCATCACCCTCCAAAACGACACCACCGACGCTTTCCTACGGTCTGTCCGACGTTCCCACTCCAGACGCCAGTCTCACTCGTTCCAGCTACCACGCACAGCTCCTCTTTGTCCTCGCAAAGCTTCCCTCCGATGTCTGTCCTCTTCTCCCTCAGCGATCCTCTCTAATCTTTCCCAGATCGGCCTCGAATTCGCTTACGCCCATGTCTTTGCTCCCGCGTTGTCCGTCCCAGTCACTCTCCGCAGCCTCTCTTTCGAAAGGGTTGCCATCCTGTTCAACCTCGCCGTCCTCTACTCCCAGCTGGCGGCCTCCGAGGACAGGGCCACCCAAGACGGCCTAAAGCGAGCCACTCTCAACTATCAGGTCCGTCACGAACGCCTCTCTCACGTCACTGTCCATCCTCATTCGCTCAAGAACGCCGCCGGGACATTCGCCTTCCTTCGCGCTTCTGCGTTGCCAAAGCTCGACATTCCGCATGACGCAGAGCAAACTCTCCTCGATCTGACCGACTCCTTCGTTCACAGCTTGGAATCCCTAATGCTTGCACAGGCACAAGAGTGTGCATGGCAACGTGCAGTTGCGGGTAATAGACGTCCTTCCCCTCGATAAACCCGCCCTGATCAATGACTAGATCAGTACAAGAATAGTCTTGTTGCCAAGCTGGCAGCTGGAATTGCGTCGTTGTACACTTCTTCACTGGACTCCTTGCGAGCTGCCTCACCAGAAGTTCGCGACAAATTACCATCGGTAACATTGCGGCTCGTCACCATGCCCACTACGCTCATCCCATCTCAAGACATGGATTCCCCACCTAGAAACGAAGCAGCGCCATTTTCATGCCGCGGCACAGTACAGGAAAAGCATAGATGACCTGGAAGCTAACAAGTCCGCAGTCGATCTTTACCTCACGGCATTACTTGACCCTTTTCCAGCTATGGCGACGAACTACGACGGTTGATCGATGCGGAAGCCGAAGCAAGACAAGGATACGGCATTGCAAAACGCAGCGCTGTCTCACCTGCGGCTGTACAGGATATCAAGGTATTGTATTCTGCTTCACCCCATTATCTCTCTCCGAATCTTCGTCAAGTCTCTGTTAGATGTCTTGCAGAAAAGCCTCGCCCGGGCCCAGCGCGATAATGATCTCATTTACCACAAAGACGTCCCTACATCGTCTGCCATCTCGCCGATCCAAGTCGTCATCATGGTCCAAAGCAACCTCCCTTCTGGCCTGTCGGATCCGAGAAGTATATTGGGTGCTGATCGCGTCCTCTTCGGAGAGCTACTGAGTTGGGGAGCCAGGGAAGCTCTCAGTACGTTGATCCTAGCTGTCACCCAGTCTGAATTCATTCCGCTCTATAGACATCTACAATGATAATAAACAGACCCTCGTCAAAGAGAGGATAACTGACTTTGCGCAAGAGCTTGAGGATGATGTCGACCAGTCTGTTCCCTCCTCCCCCCATGTCCCTTGCTTACCCTGGATAGCAGGACTTTGCGTTCTCTCAATCTTCCGTCGTCACTCGAAGCAATGGAACGTCCTATTGGACTCCCTCCGAGTATCTTGAAGAAAGTCAAAGAAGTCAGATTAGAAGAAGGTCCCGACCGCATCGAGACTTACCTGGAAAATGTCGAACTCTTAGCACGTCGCGCCATGGAAATACTAGATGAGGTCTGACGGCAATGTTTTTCCTCCATCGCACTGTATGCTCAGCGTCACCTCCAGGCAATGGACGTGTTAGATCACGAAGCGTCCGAGGACGAAGCAACACAGCAAGAGGTCCCCATGAAACGGCCACCCTCTCACGAAGCCAATCGCGAACTTGTCCAGAAACAAGAGAGATATAGGAGTATCCTCGTACAAGCCGCTGCCAGCGACGAGGTTGTTCGCCAAAAATGGAAGGAATGGGAAAATGCCATCTTGCAATTGGTTTTGGACGAGGTAAAGCACGCCCACCTGCGTTATCCATATCGTACTCACAGATAGTTCAGAACGAGCTGGAAAACCTTGTCCCCTCCTCCACGATATCAACGGCGGGAAAGACGCAGGTGGGAAGTCAAACTCAAGTACACGCACGTGCCCTGCGAGGACTCTTGGAGGCATTAGATGACGTCCGTCACAGTCGTGGCGACCTCGTCTCTAGGGCACGGGGACGCTGCGATACGGATGATATACGACCCCACATCATGACAGTCGTTGGGAAATTAGATCGGGATGTGGAGATCACCCCAGCTATGTTCACCGATGTTTCAGACGAGGAACTTGCCAAATATGACAAGTTCATTCAAGGTCTTGTGGAGGGACAGAAGAAACAGGAAGGTTTGCTAGACTCGATAAGGGTCCGCATTTACATCGCTTACCCATTCATGTCTCATGTCTTCATCTAGACCACCAATGAAAAGTTTCTGTCGTCTCGGAAGGAGGATAGCTCTGTTAATGAACGTGAACAAGCATTGCAAAATCTCGATCTTGCCTATGCGAAATATCGCGAAATCACACGCAATTTAGAGGAGGGCCACAAGGTAAATATCCATTCATCCACCCGAACTACATGTTCAATATAGACAGTTCTACAACGACATGACCAACATTCTCACACGATTCAAGGAAGCCTGCCGAATTTGGAGCAACGCGCGCAGCCAAGAAGCACAGTAAGGCGAGGTTTCTTTTGCACTCTACTCGGTGCCCAATGTCACCTTGACAGGTCATTTTACCGCAAGTTCTCCTCCCTGAGCGTACAGGACGCCAGCGCGGAATCACCACCTTCTAAACCTGAGACACCGCGTCGTCAGAAACGAGTCGCGAACCTGCCTTCTTTGAATTCTGCTGCTTGGCAGAGTGAAGAACTGCCGCCGCCGCCGCCACCGCCGCCCAGTTCAGAGAGTAGATGAAAACGATGTTCAGAAGCTGTAGTCACATAAATGTATGCACAAGATAGCATGCATGGCGTAATATTATACGAAGACCTGTCCCACTGTAGTACATTCATGATGCAAGTTGAATACCGATCCAATGTTGTCATGATTTTTGGGAGTGCGTTCTCCCCCAGTGCGGGAGGGGACATCAGTGTTCAATATTTCCAGCTGCAATCTGGCGCTGAAAGTTTTCGTCGTAACCGACACACGTCATACTCCATGATTGAATGACCTAAACAAGCCCTCTCTGAATGACACAGCTGCATACGATCAAAGGAAACACAGACAGCATGTCCTTCATCGAACGCGCGATGAACCTCCTGTGGGGTCGCACGGAATTTCTCGTCCGAGTCCAGTGCATCGTCGAGCTCTTTGAGGGTTGGATTCCGACCCAGTCTCTTTCGAAGGACGATTTTTGCCCGGATGTCTACGCCCCACCCATGGGTTGAGACCTTGGTCGCCCATGTCTGCTTCACCTAACGGACATGAGGTGGACGCAACCACGGCTCGGACCGGCGCCCACCTTTGGAGCTTGTGATTTCCATTCGTCCGATGTCAGCGATGCTGCTGGCGTGCACCGGTACTGCCCAACATACAACCAGCGATTAGACTCCAGCCTGACTAGGACCCGCTCGGTTTCGTTCCACTCGGACGCCTCCGGCTGGACCGAAGACGCGAAAAACAAACCCGGCGCGCCAGGCCGCTGCGGCGCATGCGGATTAAAGTATAGGTTGAGATACATGAAATCCCGCAGACCATGACGGGCAAACATGTCTGCTCGGATATGGGGAAAAGTTGCTTGCGTGTTACCGCCCCACTGCTTGGAGGTGAATGTGCGCGTTGTCGTGATGTCCCTGATGGCCGGGTCCAAGGTGACTTCGTATGGCGCAATGAGGGCAACCCTGCGGTTCACGACGTCTTCGGAGAGTATCTCTTCCTTTTTGATGTCTATTTTTAACTGAAATAACGCATGAGATAGCACTGAGCGGTACAGCGAGGGGAACACAAACAAGAGGAGGGGAAACTAGCAGGCCGTCTTCCTCCTTCTTGAGGACGGGTTCGACAAGATTCTTGTCTGCGATGAACCTAGACGCATTCTCAAACAGCGGTGGATTGGTTCCATATAGCTGCCTCTTCGTTGGGAGGATTATTTCGAACCTCACGCTGCGTCGCCGGGGGTGCGGTGAACGGCGAGAAACGGTGCTTGAGCTCGTCGCTTCCTGGTGAGGGACCACATAATCGATAGGCTCCTCTTTGACAAACTGAGCCATAAATAAGCTTACTTGAATGCAATAGAGAGATCTGCTCACCATGATGTTGGTACTGCTGTAGAGTGCTGGTTGCGGGAGTGGATGTGGCACAGGGGCCAGGAGGCATCATGCTACGCTCGACATTATACGTAACTGACTGTCCGAAGGCTGTCAGGCGATCTCAGGTCGCAGCGCGGGCATGAAACAGGCTGCCATGCCATAGGGTGGACCAAGCGTTACAAGCACCATAACCTAGACAGTGCGGGTGAGTTGAGATGCCAATTGGATGCCGACGAAGGAGTCATCGCAATTACATTGAGTAGTAGACCGTACAAGCAACTCGGCTTGCCGTCTTTAAATTGCACCTCCTTCTCCCCTAAAACAGGCTGATCCTTGATGCCCTGCAACGTTAAGCAGTTGGTTTTCGCGCCCATTCCAAAGATAATAGCGCCACTGGTTTTATCTTTCCAGAAAATGAAAGCAAGTTACCACCATATGTGGCTGCAACAGTCCAGATAGTCTCACGATTGGATAACCCTTAACGTTCTCTACAAGGCGCTCTTGACGGTGTCGGGCTCATCAACCGAGTAGTAATCATCTTTCAAGTGGAACGGTTCATCTGTCCAACTGCTGGGAGGAGTAACCGTAGACAGTAAATCGGAATCTGAAATCATCGAGTGCGAACATCCGCACGACATGCCGCTGTCTCTCACCTCTGCTTCACAGCAACGTTCTTATTGGTAGTTAGGCTCCTGTGGGGCGCACCTGGGACCATCGTCTGGTGGCAGCTTTCCAGTCAATCTCGGGACCCATTTTTACCCTTAGGGACGTGGGTTTGCGCTACTGCACGCCACCCAGCATAGCCAGGGTACCCATGGCAGAGATCGTCACCCAACCGATCGATTGTTTTCTGGCCAATCTTTATCAGCAGCTCTCCCTCCCGCTGAGCTTCCCACTTCCGGTGCCCTGTGCAACGCTATTTGGTACTTTGCCAGCAAGGTCCCAACTCTAGGGGTCTGTATGAGACTTGAATGTATCGCTGACGTGTACAGCGACACGATTGGGCTTGTGTGCTCTATTTTCTTCCTCCTATGCTATGAGAATCAGCTCATTATAATGGGCAGCCACGCAGGTGAGACTAAACACACAAGCTCAGCCTCGTTCGACGACACGACGGACTCGGCTGTCTAAAAAGAATCCCAGAAGGCATGCTTTCTACGCGCTACCATCCCCTCAGTACTTCTTTGAAACCCTTTTCAAACTCGTGGTCACCTGCGTCACCGAGGAAAGCAGCTTCTTCGCGAGCTGGCCCTCGAAGTTCACCCTCAACCTGAAAGGTACCTGATGCGAAATCTCAGACGCACTCGTGTAGGACGCCTCTACCCCTATTTCTTCGACGTGTTTGCACCGAGTCGAGGATGCAACGAAACTGAGAACAAAGGGGCCCAGCATCCTCGAGCGCATTGACGAATGTCTCAAAGATGTTCTGTCCCTCGGAGCTCGCAACGCGACGCCCTGCCGGCGCTCAATGTCGCAGAAGCTAGAGGAAATTATCCACGACCTCCTTGCCCAACCGATCCTGATTAACAACTTGACCAGCAGTCCTCTGAAGGTAACCAGCCCCTATGCCGCACGGGGATTGCAACAGTGGGCTAAGAAATGCAACGCAAGGGATTCCCTTGTCTTTTACTCGACTTTGTCTTTCTATTTCCCCTAAATTGAGATCACCTTTGACACTCTGCGATGTTTCTCAAATTGAAAAGATTATGCGCTAACCCATTCCAAATATAATAACACAACTAATTGTTGCAGTTCTTGGCCACCAAGACGAAAAGGACGGCGCCGTATTTGGGTTCGTGAGGGCTAGACAACCTTCAGATGGGGCAGCTCGTAGTCTTTTTAAGGCGCTCCTGACAGTATTAGGCTCACCAGAATTTAGGCAGTAGACATATTGAATGATCTATCAAAGGGAGGAGGGGTGGCAGAAGGTCTACTTACTAATACTATTTCGCTGTACCTGACGGCGTACACATGAATGACACCGAATTGATCAGCCCACACCCGTTGGATAGCTTTGGACAGTCACTTCATCAAGTACCACCATGAAGCTGGACGACAAGAAGGAGAGCGTGCTCCCCCCCGCCTCGCCACCCCCGCCTCCCTACACCCCCTCGCGACCCCCGCCCCCGTCCGGCTACCGCATCGCACTCAACACTTCCTCTCCGTTTCCTCCCCAGTCATACACCAGAGATCCGCCCTGCCACGACAGCGACGGCCACAACCCCATCTTCATCGGCTCCGCCATCTTCAACAACTCGGTGCATCCGTGCAAGATCGGGCCCGCGCTCGTCCCGCCCTGCCGCGTGCCCTACGGTGGCTCCGAGGTCGAGCACTACGGCCGGTACGACCTCCTGCCGCTCGACAAGGAGACGATGGAGTGGGTGCCCACGAGCCTCGGCCGCATTCCCGCGCACCGCCGCCCCGTGCAAGGCGGGTACGAGGAGAGCGGTGCGTATCTCTATCACGCGCTCGCGACCGTGCGCGATACCAAGGTCCCCGGAAAGACAGGCGAACATCTCGTGCGTACGCCTCTGAATGCCCATCTTTCACCCATTAATGGCTTTGTAGGGGGGATGCAATGTAGCCTTTGACGGAGTGGAGCATATCATCACTCGAGGATACGATATATTGTCAGTCGAACTCTATCTCCACTGTCTATTCCCCAGTACTAACTCGATCTGTGCCAGATGCTGGAGATCATCGTTGGATAAAGCCATGTAATATGCCACTTCATAATGGCTACAGAAGGGCAGGTCTATGCATCATTTTTACACCGGCAGCTTACATTGCACAGTTCATGTATCGATACTAAATTATCACCGCGCCCCTTCCACAGGCTGTGATAAATTTTGCTGTGCAGACTGGTGAGGTTGCAACATCCCCGCCCCTAACGCTTGGGTACGGAAAGCCAGTCCGCGAGTCTTTTCGATGACCGACTGGTATACCGGTAGTGGCGAGCGATGAATTTCTATCACATTCTTCATAGAGCGTATAAGAAACATGCTCAGACTGTGGTGGATACACTCACCTTTTCTAAATCGATCTTGGCATCAGCACCCATCCGAGTTTCTCGGATGAGATTGACAATCCATTTTTCGCCTTCATCCTTGGTGAGATTCAATCTCTCCGACAGATCTCTGCGGAAGCAACATGAGACGTGTACAGCTGCTCTCGAGCCAACGTACCCGATATCAATGCGTTGGTGTATGCGGCAGTATGCCTCACTGATCAAATACCGTGCATTGTCCAAAAACTCGTCCCTGAATTCGCCCAAGAAAAAGTCGTCCGCAACGACACGCTCCGCAACACCTAGCTCTCGTTGGGCAGCCTCAAAGTCAAATTCGACGTAGAGTTCCCTGAGGAAGGACGTGATCGGATCTTGATATTGGTACTCTTCTGTTTGGATGACCTTGACGATCTCCCGGATAGAATGCCGCACACGCGACGAGGTCGCGTTCCCCGTAGCCGATTTTCGGGAGAGAATGGCAGCGGTAGCGATGTAACGCAGAATCCAAGGACAAGACGTTTGGATGGTATTGAGGTAAGTAGGCGAGAGGAACGTTTCGAGAAGAAGCGTGCGCCCTTGGGGGTGATTAAAGTACACAAAGAGAGACCAATGTACGAGCCACGTCCGCGAGTGCAGCTGGGCAAGGGCGGCAGATTCGGTGGAACTTGTCGCAAGGGATGAGGGTGAGCGCGAGTCCACAATATCTCGCAGTGTGTTGAGCTCTTCGAGAGCGGTTTCCCACTTCCCTGTAAGGATATCAGAGGCAAGTTTGCCCCAGTGTGCAGACGTGTTGAGTTCGGTGTCGGTGGAGAGGACGCGGAAGTGGTACAGGTAATCTGCTGCGCCGCTATAATTTCCGTACGTGTATTGGAATTGGCCAAAGTTGTACAGGGCCGTGATTTGTTCGAGCGTGACCTGCAGAACGCTGAGTAAGGCGCGAGGGCAAGATATCGGGCAAGCGTACGCTGTGATTTTCTTTGAGATACTGGAGATTTTGATATTTGTCTTGACGGAGCGCTTGCACGACGTCTGGGTTCTCGATCACATCAAGGACGGCCTGTGCCTCTTGCTGCAGCCGCTCGTTGGTCGACACGGCCTTTTCTCGCTTCCCAGAGAACTCTGCGGTTGAAAACTGAGCTTGGATGCCAGGCTTGAATACGGAGACAGACCTTGTGGGACCTCTTGGTCGGGATGCAGCTGTTCGAACAGGCTGATTGCATAGTCGACCATGTTGGTGCCCTTTGCAAGTTCATACTGGGCCGCCTGGACCTGCTCCACGGGGAACAGCGGCGTCTCTACGAGATGGGCGAGCAAAGGGAATGCAAGATGGCGATCCAAGTACGGAATGATCGTCTTTGAGAGGTCGTACTCAGCCATTTTTCTGGTGATCAGTGATGAGGCGTGGATAGCATAGCCACATCTTCCTTGCACCATGACCGCCATAACGAGGCACCTTCCCTGGTTCATTGCAGACCTCGGAACAGCAATCATAGGCGAGGCAAGTACGTTTGCGGTATCTCCTCTATCATCAGCCAACTCCTCTTGCAGAAATGCTACACCTCCCTCGTCCGGAACATCGACCTCGCCGACGTCGACTGTCTCAAGTACGCGCTCTCCAAGGGCCTCGGTCTCGGCATCGTCGTAGGGGGCTCCATCATGAAGGTGCCCCAGCTCATGCTCAGTGAGCTTTCTGTTCCCCCTTCTCCCCCACAGCATCTCATTCTCCCAAGTCCTGTCTGCACAATCTGCCCGCGGCCTCTCCCTGCCCGCATACATCCTCGAGACGCTCTCGTACGCCATCACGACAGCGTACTCCTATAGGAACGATTTTCCCTTCTCGACCTATGGAGAAAACTGTTTCCTGACCCTCCAAAACACGCTCATTACATTCTTGATCGTGTGCCTCCCCTCGGCGCCTCTCCGCAAGACGCAAGACGCAGCGGGCCAGCTCGTCTTGACAGCCGTAGGAACCATCGCTTCCGCCGTGACGCTCTACGTCGCCCCCAAGGAAACACTCGCACTCCTCCAACTCGCTACCCTCCCACTCTCGTTATTCTCAAAACTTCCTCAAATCATGCAAAACGCTCGTTCCCGCTCGACCGGCCAGCTGTCCACGTTTGCCGTGGTCTCCCAGATCGTTGGGTGCATCGCGCGTCTCTTTACCACAGCCACAGAGGTTGGTGACGTCATCGTCTCCGCAGGGTTTGCCCTAGCCCTCATTCTCAACATTATCATTGGGGTACAGATGTGGATGTACTGGGGCAAAGATGACAAGGAGCTGTACTCAAAGACACCCTTTGGCTTAGTACATGAGAAGGAAGATAGGCACCGGCAAGTCGACGTTGTCGTCCCGCCCAAGACTCCACTCCCTCCTCCTCGCCATGCCACTGCCTCACCTTCTGGCAGAAAGTGGGCACGGAAGATTGATTGATTAGACTTGTCTAGGACTGTCGTATTTATTAAGCAAGCATTGGATGACATTGACCAGCGCCTCGCGGATAGCGTGAGATCATTAATCAGACCGTCGCGGTTTTTGACTTTTCTCCCACTTTGTCCACCACTCGGGGGTTTCTGCAGCACGGAGTTGGTGCCACTCTTGTGCCTTTCCTGGGTGGGCCTTGAGGACCGATTCCAACAGATCAACCAGAGGTTTCGGCGGCTGCCCATGGGATGATCCAAGTCCGACAACATGAATATCCTCCGAGTTTAACTTCTACATCGTTCCTCAGTGTGTGCATGATGCATGTCCAACGCAAATTCATCACCTTGAGAATGGAGTTGAAAAAGGAGTGTGCCCGGCCCATGTGCAGCCATCGATGGACAGGCTCCAACTCCTCTTGCGTCCACTCGCGGATTCTCGGATCCTCCATGTCGATCGGGAGCTCAGCCGCCATGGAAACAGGCGCGTTTCGTTGTTGAAGTTTATCATTCAGCCATGATGAAAGCTCGTCCGAGAGGTTGCCACGCATCGGTGTCACCACAAAGGCGTCGATATCGGTCCCCTCGGGAGAGTCACCAGCTTCGATGTAGTCGTCCTGATCACCCACCAGCTCTTCGAACGGGAGGCGGATGCTGTCCTCGGCGTCTGAATGTGGGATATGGAGATAATGGGCACCCTAGGATGGAAACGATCTTGGATACATCTACGTGGCACGGGGCGATGGAAAACTCACAGGATCGCTGTGAGCGGCTATTATGACAGTCACAGGTGGCCAAGGTTCGCGTGAGATATACTGGGCGAGGTACACTGGCAAAAGCACGGGGTAGGCAGCAGCCTATCCAAAGCTGAGAATGAAGAATCACTCGGTGGATATGGTTGCGTACGAGGTTCATTTTCACAGATTGTGG
>JBBPMS010000058.1:0-72767 GCA_038090435.1 Phylloporus scabripes | reverse complement strand
GTGATGCGATATGGGTGTCGGATTCGGTGGATCAAGTTCTGTTTGGGAGGGGACTGATGAGGAGGGTGCAGGCAGTGGAACCTTTGATTGCACCATGCTGGATGGTTGGGCGACCGGTCTGGGTGTTGTGTTAGGGGATGTTGGTATGTTGCGGATGATGCTATCCTGCAGGAGCACAAATGACTCGTTTGGAGCGGGATAGTTGCGCTGGGGCTGCTTTCCCTGAGCACGCGGGGAAAGGGGGGGTGAAGATCTCGCATTGTCATGTTGCAGTGCAATCTGCCATGCGGTCTTGGAGGCGGGGGAAGAAGGGAGGTGGGCCAACTGTTCGGCGTCTGACATATACCTCACGCGTGCCGCAGGGAGAGATGCAGCGAGCATGTCATACTGAGACGGCGAAAGGTCTACAAGAGACGCGTCAAGCTGAGCACATTCTGAGTGATAGTTGTCCGCGGAGATCGGAAACACATACTTGAAGGGGTTCCTTGCATTGTTGGCAGACATAGCTCATCGCGGCTCGTGGTGGAGCAGCACAAGTCAAGTCCGACATTCCAAGTACGGTAATCCCCTGTCTTCTCAAATGTCATCTCATCTCCCACTCCATTTCCGCCACACCCAACTCAACACCCAACCGGTGTTCACACTACATGTTCCCGCATGGCCATGTACACTCGCATATAAGAAAGCACCGTCTTCCAGGCCGCCTCAGATCATCTCCTGCACCGAGTCGAGCCAATAGGCAGGCGTCCATTCATCCTTGGTTCACCATCACTAACCCATGAATAGATGGTTTCCCGACTCTTCGCACTCCTCATCGGAGTCGACAACTACAAGTCTGGACGTATCTGGAATCTCGAGGCCTGTGCTGACGACGCACGGCGCATGAAGCAGTGGCTGATGCATGACTTCCGAGTTCCAGCCACCAACATTGCTCTCTTGCTCAACAAGGAGGCTACCAAACGTCGCATCGAGGACCTCTTCATGAGCCATCTCGTCAATAATCCCGCAATTTCCCACGGAGATGCCCTCTTGGTCTACTTTGCCGGTCATGGCAGCAGCGTGCCCGCCCCACGCGATTGGTGCGAGGGCAATCCACGCCATGTCCAGGTTCTGTGCCCCTATGACCATGACACCAAGGGTCCTGAAGGCAGAGTTGCGGGCATCTCTGATCGTTCCCTGTGTTCTATGCTTGCCGAGCTCAGCGCCGTCAAGGGAGACAACATCACGCTCATTCTCGATTGTTCGTTTGCCTCCTCTCAGCTAGCTGGGAATGCCCACGCTCGGCGTGGCGTTCGATGCACGCCTACTGAGAAGGCCCGTAGAGAACACCTGTACAACGGTTTGTGGAGGGGCGCTATTGGAAAGAAATTCAATGGAGAAAACGGATTCTACCAGGTCGACTGCCCCTCCCATACGCTGCTGGCAGCGTGCAAACCTGACGAATTGGCGACCGAATGGAAAGAAGGAGGCAGGTTCACCCAGGAGTTTCTGGCGATGAAAAAGGCAGTGCCACTCCATCAGCTGAGATGCTTTGAAATTATGGAACGCATCCACCCAACCGGCCCCGTTCTACAGCACCCAGTCTGCGTGGGCCATCACCAAAATCGCGTGTTATTCAATGGTATTCCCTTCGTCTCAGATACGGACTTTGTTCCGGTAGAAAGGGACGGAGCTGCCCTACGCTTACACATCGGCGCGATGCATGGTGTCACAGAGGGCACTGAATTCAGCGTTCATTCCCACAATCTCTTTGGGTCATTGAACCCGTCCCTTGATAGTTTTCGGGTATATGAAGTTCATCCGACTTGGTCCCTCGCCAGACATAAGAGCATCAATAAACGTGGTGGTCAAGGGTCTTGGGCACGTATTACGCGGTGGAACACACGCACTCCTTTCCGAGTTTACATGAAGAAGACCTGTTCCTCTATTTTCCGTCATCTTTTCTGCCGCCCAAACCCCGATGAACTCGACGGCATACCAATCAAAGCTGGGCTCAACATCCTCGAGGTGGAGAATTCCAGATCGGCCGATATATCTGTCGGGGTGCACTCTCGAGATGTCCGGGTCCAGGCCCTCAACCAGCTTGCGCCACCCCACTCTTCTGTGCTGAAGATAGAGAAGAAGGACAAGGAACGCTCAGCACTCATACTAGACGAAGCTGCCCGTTACCATATGCATCTCCGCCGCACGAACCCCGAAAATCCCTTTCGAGATCAAGTCCAGCTTGAGCTCTACGTCATCGATCCCCAGAGCCAAAAGCGGGTTGGACAAAACCTCTTGGTCAATGGAAGGGCTGATCTCGTACATGCTCGGACCAATGCATATGCCGTTGTCCTACGAAATCGTTCCGACAAGGACCTCTGGCCATATCTTGCATACATGGATTCCAATGGAGTTGATATCCACCTTCTATACCATCCGCAATCATCCTCTCCTACGCCAACCCTCCCGAAGCATGGAAGTCTGGAGATTGCACTAGGCTCTTGCTCTCTACCTCGACTCGACTCCGGCTTCCTAAAATTATTTGTGTCGACTTCGTACACCTCCCTTGGAATTTTAGAGCAGAGTGCGAGTTCCGTTCATCCTTCTGATGCGGAGACCCTCGTTCCTCAGATTCTTCAGTCTGGAAGCGATGGTCAGGAATGGGACACTGCCCTTGCCATTTTGAATTTCCAAGACGTAACCCAAGGTAAGCCCTGATGCCTGAGGATTACTATGACCGCGTTCAACCTGGCAGTTGAGCTCTGATGATACACGTATGTACACCTACGATGTTAGTCTGAATGGATATATAGTTTTTGTAAGGTATCCAATGAATCTATTTGCCCCCTAGTGGTGCACAGCCACGTCAGTCATGAGTGATTTGTTGACGCGTTGGCCAAAGGGCAACAATTGAACGCCTTGTTGGGTCCACCCCTGCGCTCTTCATAAAATCTTACCATTATCATCAGGAAGGTGCACTACTGTGTGCATGAAGTCCGAAGATAACATTCAACATCCACCTCTGGAGCCATCTCAAGAGTCTGCCAGTCTCCTCAAGCGCCTTGCTGGCCCTTCGTCCACCAAGGCTGGGTCCGTTCGAAGAGTCCCAGCCAACACCCCCGAAAACTGACTTCATGACGCAGGCTGGTCCAGGACCAAAGTGAGATAAACCGCATCATCGCCGAGGTTTCAAAGGGCTCCAAGTTCTACGAGGCAAGCAGTTCGCTAAGCGCTTGAGACGACATTGTGTGACCTCGCCCCGCCAACGAATTAGAACGAGAAGAGGAAAGACAAGGAGCTGTCTGAAAAGATCTCCAAGATCCTCAAGCAGCGCGACGAAGCCTTGCATGGCGTGAACATCCGTACGTCATATTTCGAGCATGTCAGCGTTGTTGGCCCAGACATGGTTTCAGGAGCGGTAGAGAGACATGTGGACTCTATCGTATGTGCGGGACATGGTAGCTCCCTTTCGTGATTCATGTCCTTTGTACAGATTGAAGAGCTCGAGGAAGGGCGTGACCTCAGCCAGACCATCGTGCATGTCGACATGGACGCGTTCTACGCCAGCGTGGAGCTTCTTCACACGCCGTCCCTTGAAGGAAAACCGTTTGGTGTATGACTCACGAGCACGTCTACATGGCAATCATTGACGGTCATCCAGGTTGGCGGCGGTGTCCTTTCCACAGCTTCCTACGAAGCACGCAAGTACGGTGTTCGTTCCGGGATGGCAGGTGAGAGCGAGAGTGCGTGCTGATGGTTGCCTTTGACATGGTCCTGTAGAATTTGTTGCCAGGAAGCTCTGCCCAGATCTCATCGTCGTCAAGCTCAATTTTCGACGTTACTCTGAGATGTCAAATCGTTGTATGACGATTTTTGAGAGATACGACCCCAACATGATGGCAGCTGGTTGCGACGAGGGCTACCTGAAGTGAGTGGTGTAGTGTTGCTGTATATGCTGACGGACTTGGGCATGTAAAGCATAACACAGTACTGCGAGGATCATCAGATTGACGCGGATACATGCGTGCAGGAGATGCGCGCCGCTGTTCATAGTGAAACGCAGCTGACGGTGAGCGCTGGTATTGCACCTAACAAGGTCTAAATTTGTCATGTTATACTCCCCTCGAGCTGACCAAGATTCAGATGCTAGCAAAGGTCGGCGAATGACCAGACTTATTTTATTGGTGGCTGAGTAATTTACGTACAGATATCTTCGGATAAAGTGCGGATGGTTTGTAAGGTTAACAGGAACCTGGCTTATACTTTTGACAGAACAAGCCTAGTGGACAGTTTCATCTCCCATTTGAACGTGACTCCATCAAGATGTTTATGCATGACTTATCCATACGTAAAGTGCCTGGGATAGGTCGAGTACACGAGAGACTTCTCGATGCTATTGGTATCAAGGTACTTTTGGAATACGACACTGGGCCATTCTTTTTGCTCACCATGATCTTTATTTCTGTAGACTTGTGGGGATATTTACACTCACAGAGCAACGTTGTATTTGATGGACAAACAGTTCGGGCTGCGATTCTTGCTCAAGACGTATCTCGGGATCGCTAGCAACGTAGTTCAAGCAGGAAGACGGGAAGAGCGGAAGAGTATAGGCGCAGAAAGGTAACAATGGGTTGATCGAGTGCTGCTTGTATGCTAAGTCTGTCCTTAGGACATTTCGCACCTTGAGCGATAAACAGATGATTCTTGCAAAACTAGAGGATGTCGCAGAGGAGCTTGCGAGGGATATGGTATCAGGTGGATGGACAGGAAAGACTGTCACGCTCAAGTATAAACTTGACACTTATCAAGGTAATGATCTCGATTGTTTATAATTTTCCTTGCGATCAACGCGTTCTATTTGAGTCTTTACTAGGGCAAAATCGTTCGACCGCTGGGTGAGCCAGAAGAAAGAAGATCTCTTTGCGGTAAGGGTGTCGACTCCATGGTGGTTTCCTGATAGACGGGTGATTCGTCAGATTGGTAAAGAAATCTTACTCCCGGAACTTCCGCTAACAATCAGATTGATTGGAATGCGAGTAACAAAACTCAAAGATCTACGTGCCTCAGAGCCCACGGGTGGGATCAAACGCGTAAGTGCCGGGATCAGACTGATGAATAGGAAACTCCCAATCAGTACCGTTTATCTATCTAGTTTCTCGAAGCCTCGAGCTCACCGCGGAAAAGGGCCAAGTTGGAGGAAGATATGAACGAGCAAGCCGAACTGGCAGGGGAGGAGGATTCAATGCCAGGTTTCTTCGAAGAGGAGAACTTTGAGTTGGATCACCTCGGACATGGCGATGAATCCATGGAAGACCCTGACGATCTTGTGCCGACACTATCGAAGCCGTATTCCAAACCGCGCTCAGGGATCGTCTCTTCACCTCTTTTTGGAACGAATGGCAGAGAGTCACCCGGATCGAGTCTTGCTGGTCGGGAGGCAGAACATCACACCTGCCCCATCTGTAACAAACAGCTGAAAACAGACAACCAGGGACTCAACGCTCACATCGACTTCTGCTTGAGCAAGGGGGCCATTCGGGAAGCGCAGGCGGAAGCGAGCAGCCCAAAGAAACGGACTACGTTTGAGAAGCGGAAACGATAACGTGTCACGTGGTTTTAGTATATGTAAACTAGACCGTGTTGTTTTAGTAGGAAAGCATGCAAGCATGTCGCGTCCTCCGCAACGCTGCCCGGACAAGTACCACTAGATGCTCTCTGGCCAACACCATCCAAGTTACTCCTACAAGTCACTCGGTCCACAACCATGTATTGCACGTTGAACACGAGCGTGTGTCCGTATTATTACGGAGGACGCTGTCGCTTCTGCCACGAACTCTCTCCACAGCAGATGGCACATTGGGACCAGAGTCATCACTTTTCTGGAGCAGCCTACTCGAGAGATCGATCACCGAGCTAGACTCTGGTTCAAACCACCCTCTGAAGGCTACCATTACTGGTGAGTTGTCATGCAACTGTCTGTTCACCCTAGAACCCCCTTGTCTCGATGTAGTCTGTGGTTTCAACAAGTGGACGGGCTCGCACGACTTGGTCACAGCTCTTCTGGAAGATCCTTTTTCTTCGGATCCTACATATACCGACATTTTGCGCGACCGGTGGAAGAATGCTCCCAGCTGCGTAAATATCGAGTAAGCCACCCGTTCGTCTTCGCTCGTCAACCAATGCCATACGGACTCCATGCAGGCATGGTAAACCCAGCGCGTTTCGGGGAGAGCTTTCCAGCCCGTCAGACTGGCTTCTGCGATTCCCACATCCCGTTCAACTTACCGAGCTCCCCAGTCTTTCATCCTTGTCTCATGTTAGCGACGAAGCAGACAATCTGCTGCTGAACAGCGATGTGCTATTGCTACTCTTCGATCCCATCGTTACTCCCTTCTCCGACCTGACTGTCCGCGCCAAGCATTTGCTCAACAAGCCAAATACTGTACTCGTACTGACGTCTGGCTCGATTTCCGACCTTCATCGTCAGTCCGTTTCTAAAACGCTGTCCCGTCTGGGGTGTCAACCGGGACACATTGCGTTCGTGGACCCGAGACAAGCGCTGGACGCAGTCAATGGCTTGCAAGCCAACCCGACGTCACCCTCCGCGATCGACAGATACCAAAGGGACACCCTAGGTTCCCGGATATCTACCATCACCGCAACGATCAACGATATTCTCTGCCCTGAGAGCCCTGAGAGGGCATCTTTGATGCATCTCCGAGAGAAAACGGCCCTTTTCCAAGCCCATGGTTCTCTTTCAGCGGGTTTCAGGTCCGTGGAAGCTACCAAGAATGACGTGGAGCTAGTGGCTGGTAAGATCTATGGTTTGTCGTCAGAGGTGCAAAAAATCCGTGACAACGCACGTGATATCCTCGGAGAACCAGGAGAGAATAACAAAACTGAAAAGGCCTTGTCTTTGGGTATGAAGGAGATGAATGCGCTTCTAGGATCTCTCACATTCTGGAAGATGATCTGGCGGGTCGATGAGATTGGGTCACTTGTTTCTGCCGCTATACAAGCGCGGTGGTGTAAAGGGCTGGAAAATCAGGTAGGGAGCGTTTAGTCGAACTCGTAAAGGGATCTTACGTTCATCACCAAACCAGCTCATTCTGGATACTGGACGCCTCGAATCTACCAAGCGACAGCTATCGATCTCCGGGTTCAATCTTATTTCTACTTCCTCATCAGACTCTCTTCATTCACCCGTCCTTGAAAACCAGATGCAGCAATTGCAACGTTTACCTTCCCATGTTCTTATGCCAAACAGTCTGACGCAGCCGATACACAACCGCCGAAGCCAGTTGATCCAACATACCACCACGAAGCTGCACAGAGAGGCTCAGGCCGCTGTTGTCGGTGCATTCAGTGGTGTGCTAAGTGGAGCGGGTCTTGGGTGGTGGTTGGCATTTGGAGAGCATGTTCTGAACCTCGGGGCAGGCACTGAGATGGGGACGGCGGTAGGCTCGGGTGCGTTGCTTGCGGTGGGCGGTATCCGTTGGGCAGTGGGAAAGTGGGAACGGGCCAAGCAGCGATGGGCACAAGACTTGGGAAGAATTGGGGAGGGCCTCACGCGTGATCTTGACGTGCGCGTCTTCATTGTATGTTTCGATGAACGGGCGCTGACGTGCGTTTTTAGGGTACTATCCAGCGAACGGTGGATGACAACGTGACTATCGTAGCCTCGACAGCATGCAAGGGCATGCAAGGTCTAGTTGAGAGACGTCGCAGTGAGATCCGCCAATTGGACAAGGAGCTTTCTGATCTAGAGGCCGAGTTTCACGCGATTTCTGCAACATGGACAAGTCAAAATCTGCCGTCGACAAAGGAAGTAGACAGAGAATAGATTGTTTCAGAGGCGATAGATTGGTGGTATACATGATGCAATATATATGTAGTCCTCCCGTCTAAGATTGCGTGACGATGATGGTCGGCAAAGGTTCAGAACTATTCGTGTGGCCAGCGGGTGTGTCCTCCAAGTCGCTGTCATCTCCAATTCCAAAAAGCTCTTCACGCTCATCCCAGACATCCGCAAGGCGATCACGTTTGGACGTCTTTGCCTTGGAGGGTAACGAAGACTTTGCTGATGAGCTGGCAGGATGAGCACTGAAGAGAGGGAGAAGCTGCATCCCAGATGGACCAGCCTCGTCGTCCGAGTAATCCTGATCTAGAAAATCGTCGGTATTCAAGGGTCGGTATAAACGGGCAATCTAGAGCAGACTGAGCGACAGCGGAAAAACGAGACGACACTCGTGCTTACCTCTCTTCTGGAACGGTAGTGTCTCTCGATATGATAAGATATGTAAAGGCCGATGGCAGAGCCGATGACGTTGGCCTAGCACATCAAGAATGAATAAGCGACTGCGTCTCGAGGCTGACGGAAAGCACGGACCACTACGTCACCGACATCAAAATGATTATGCTGGAGGCTTCGTGAGCAGGTGTTTATCGGAGGGAGGAAGGGGGCGTACGGGCAGCAATGACTGTACGACTTGGCTGACGAGGCCGCCAAAGAAGATGCATACGACGACTGTGAAGATGAGATCGGCATGGCGCCAATACCACACACGTCTGGCGTCTCTTTTACGAGCACCCTTGAGCAAATCACCAGTCAAGATATGATATGCGGAACGCGTACTCGTCTACGTCCAAAATGAAGTAGAACATGCCCGTGGCGATGCAAAAACAAGTGAGGTGGACAAACTTGTTGTTGAAGCGGGACATGTCGGTGAATCCGAAGAAAGCGAGGAGGAGCATGAAGATGGTCGTAAAGAGCAGGAACCACTGCAGACGGTTGAGAGAGACGCCAGAAAGGACTGAGAGGACGAACCGGTCGTAGACGGATAGGGAGGTCGTACCTCGGGAGGGCGAGTTTCTGGGACTTCATGATGGCCCTCGACGCTCTCTTGACAAGCCTTTGTACATGCCTCGAGGGCGAGGGGGACGATGAGGGGGCAAGCTGGACGACGTCGGACATTCGTGAGTGGTGTACAATCAAGACATGGAAACAGCCTCGATCATGACGCTCTCCAGCCTGTCCACCTGCGAGATTTCCGACGCGCTCATCAAGCTTGGATATCCCAACGGCGGGTTCATTCCAGACATCCACCTCCAATCCCCCGACGCCAATGTACGTATCGCCGGCCCCGCGTACACCGTCCAGATGGTCCGTGTCTCAGACCAGACCGCCCCGACGCTTGCTGCGCACTTTGTAGACACTGCGCCCGCACACTCAGTCATCGTTATCGACGCTCCTCCACGTTCAGTGCCTTCTTTTCTACCCTTCGAACAGGACCTTTGACCTGGGTGCTCGCACAGACTCAAAGAATGCCGTGTGGGGGGGTCTCATGACCACAGCCGCCCAGGCCAGACACGTCCTCGGCGTCGTCATCTCTGGCCGCTGCAGAGATCTAGCAGAACATCGTGCCGCAGGATTCCCCGTGTTTGCACGCGGTCACTCCACTCTTGGGCAATCGTCCTTTGTTCGCCCATCAGCCGTCAACGTTCCGCTCGTCATCCAACACCAGGACAATCCAGAGGGTCCCGACGCATTTCCCGCGGTCGCAGTCGAGCCTGGTGACTGGATTGTTGCAGACGAAGATGGCGTGGTCTCCGTTCCCCAGGTCATAATTGACAAAGTAATAGAGAAAGCCAAAATCGCAAGAGACATTGATGCTCGCGTCCTCAAGGATATCAAAGCTGGCAAGGGCGTCCAGACATCGTTCAAGCTGCATAGAGGTTACTGATCCAAACTACATCGTCGGTATCCTACTCTATTAGAGGTATTACAGCAAAGTTATATATCGAGTACAGACTACGACGGCCATTCCGTCAAATCCAGCACGACGATATAAACACTGGCCATCGCAGTGGAAAGGTCTGAAAATCAACATATTATCTAGAGTGCAATTAAACTTAGCAAAGTTGTTTCCATACAAATGAAACAGAAGTTGGCAAGACTATACATAGTGCGTTTATGCGCGTAAGCCTCCCTTTATAAAGATAGAGGTCTTCAGCGCATGAATGGTGAAGCGGACACCATTGTGAAAAGCCCAGAGGAGGGATACTTTTTAAATCTACATCAGATCATCGTCACAGATTCCAAAGCAGAATTGACTCACAAAGCAGAATCGGAAGCCAGAACATCACAAGCATTCGATCATCTACATAGCGTCAATAATAGGCCGCACAGAAATCAGTAATGTACTCACGTTTCTTTGTCGTGTGGGTGTGAGCTTTCGCAGGGATATATTCATATGCATCAGCATCCGATGCCGGTATCGAGGCAACCTTGTAGCCCACTTGTCTAGTCGGACGGTCCAGTGTACTTGAACTTTGGGTGGTGCACCCGTAAGGTGTTTCCTGATGCTCTGTCTTGTCTATCGCAGGCGGTTGCACTGTGCCCTCTTTGGTTTCTCTCGGAGTATACATTGGAGGGGCTTCATCAACGGGCGGGGGACGGAGAGTCGCGGTCGCGATAGCCACGGCTATCCACTTCTCCCATATCGCCCGGAGCTCATAAGCGGTACTACTCCCAGTCATTCGCGAATCACCATCTTTACTACTCGGAACGTCGTCACGCTGACCATCCCGCTTATCACCAAGGAATGATGGCCAACCAGGCATAGGAACAAATACTGGGAAAACCATTGGTATCTGTGGTAGTGCAGCCCAAGGAACGGTGGGCATCTCGGGAAGATGTAGCGGAAGCTGCGGTATGGTGGGTATGATTCCTTGAGGTGCAGCGATCTGTGCGAGGGTCCGTTGAATCAACGCAACAAACGAAGCAGCCTGCTTCTCGTCAGAGATGGCGTCGGGCTTCTGCTTGTCGACGTTGTCCGGGGCTTGCAAAGGCGCGGGGATCTGAGAGCTTTCTCTTTGGCATTGTTCATGGCTATCGTGAGTTCGGTAAGGGCGGCGGCATACGCTACGATGGGTATGCCTCCGTTTGATCATGATGGACTTCGCCTCTTCATCACTTTCTACGTCCCCCAGATGGGATTCGCCATCCTCATCTTCGATGTTAATATGGCTGACGTCGTCTTCTGAATCATAAGGGCCAACAATTCCTTCAAAGAAATCAGACGGTGCAATGTCTTGAGGCGTCTTCCCGAGAGCGTTGACAATCTCCAAGTCCGCACCAGCGGAAACGAGGAGTCGAGCACATTCCCTTGACTGAACCAGAACTGCGAAATGTAGGGCTGTATATCCGTTGCGGTCACGAACGTCGAGATCGGCACGACGCGCAATGAGGAACTCAATCAAAGAGGTGAACTTCAAGATTACCGCCAGGTGGAGTAAAGTTTGCCCGCTCGATGATGCATGGGACACCGCAATCACCGAAGGCATGGCAGACTGCTCCTCAGCGGTGACGTCAATAAGCGACAAGAACTTTGTGATAGCAGTCTCAAAGTTATGTCTCTCGCCAGGGCGCAAGAACAAGAGGGGTTGGATATCATGGAAAGGTAATGAGGTGACCTGCATTCTATCACCAGGGGAAGAGCTGGGCCCAGAAGGAGGCTCTTCAGTACCTGTAGATCCGACTATGCGCAATGCAATATTCTTTGCGTCCTCGATTTTGCCAGTCATTTTGAGACCAACAACTTGCAGAGCAAGCTCCATTCTAAGGCAGAAATTATATAGGATTTCGGAAAGACCTTACGGCTCACTCACAAAGCGCGATCCGATTCATCCGTGTAAGTGAAAAGCGAAGAAAGTGAAGTGTCGTTGGTGTCGTCAAGCCCTTCAAACCAAACCGTCACAGCACCTGGTGTAGATCGGGGAGGTAAAATGCAAACGAGAGTATTGTCACTCCATCTCTGGGTCGAGCTGGCGACAACATCCCCGAAAACACAGTTAAACTGAATTGCCGGATAAAAGTTTTCGCCGAGTATAGTGACTTCTATACCACCGTGCGTTGGACCAGACGAAGGGATAAGGCGATGGATCTTGGGCAAGGGAAGTGAGGAAATGGGCGGGGGAGAGCTGGGATCAAAGAGAAAACGAAAAGGCATAGGTTGTGGAGGAACGAGAGTCCCAAGTATGTGTGAAGGTTGTGGTACCGGGGGAGTATGATGGGAAAGCATGTCTGGGGACGAAGAAAAATGGGAAGGTGTAACAGGAGAAATGCCATTCGGGGGGCTGAAGATTCTAGTGCTAGGAATGGTATTGAGAGGCTCACTGGAGCTGAAGGAAGATGGTGCATCTCCGTCGCCTACGAATGCTGCTAGAGGCTGAGAAGCCGGCACAGTGGTTGAAGATTGTGGAGGGTGCGGTGGGGTTGGCGAACGGGTGTTGGGAGCTGCTTGATAGCGCATGGAAGGAGAATTGACACAGGAACTCAGACTAGTAACACTAGCCTCCCTGGAGAACCTGGACTGGTTGCTGCGGCCAACTGTATCATAAGGCTTAGAACGTGCCCTTGGCTGATCTTTGCCAGTGCGAGATGGATGTTTCAGGAGAGGGGTATTATCTGTGGATGGCAAGACAGAAGGCAAGCTGGACCAATCAACTTGGGTCTCGAAGGTCGGGGTGGGTGCGACGGCTCCTGACTTGATCGTTGACTTGTGATCATCTGTAATCATGATGGGAGGTGACATGCCCGTGCCAACCAGACGGCCATTGTTGTCCATCATTGTGAAACGAATATTGAATCCAACTTTCTCTCGGTGATGCCTGCAATAACAAGTGATTCGGACAGGAAGTACGGCAGACCCTGCAGAAAAATCGAGTATATCAGGACAATTGAATTGAATGATGCTCGTTGTGTCTTCCTTTATGCTTCTGGGTCGCGCGCTGCCATCTTCAGGTGTGTCCGAATCTGAACGAGCTGGCCGTATACGAGCTGCGAGTTTGCGAGCTACGCGCTTTGCCTTGACAAGGTATGTAAGATGGGGGTAAGTAATGATCTGAAGCCATACCTCTCTCTTCCTGCAACTTCCACAGCTGAGGACATTGTTGTGTGGAGTTGAAGCGCAAGTGACAGCTGCAGTTAGGTGAATAATGTCCGCTGGTGCGGGATCTTGCCGCGTGTTAGCAACGAAATAAGGTTTGATAAGGGAAATTTACCGATTTTCCCTTCTCTCCGAGCACGCCTCTTGGTGGACGTTCCAGGTGGGAGTTTGAGCCACTTCCAAGAGCCAACTCTATCATACTGATTGTGTTCCCCGATGGAGGTGTCTGTGTGAGCGAGGTCGACAGTAACCCGCACCTGCGTCTCGACGCGCGACTTTGTGCCAGTCTCGGGAATGTTGGGGGTTAATATGACAAGGCTGGGTGATGAGGAGGTAAGAGGGCTAAGAGAAACATGAAAGATAACCTACTTGTAACATGACTCTCGGGGAGGATAAACGACCCTGCGAGCGATAGATGCTGGGTTCCGCTTGCATGTCCGCGTGGCGGGAGGAGGGACAATTGGGGTGGAGTGCATTTGCGGGAGGGAGGGTATCGAGAGTAGAGGCTCGTGAATGGATTGTCGAAACGGCGAAAGATGGGTAGCATCAGAGGGCGAGAGGACATTTGAAGGAGAGTTTTCCACGCCTGAGCAAGCTGAGCTGGAGAGAGAACAAGTGAGATAGGAAAGAAAAAGTATGGATAAGCATACTCGTCATAAGCGTGTTCCTGGAGGATGTCATTGAGTTGGAGCATGCACTCGCTGCCCGGTTTCAGGCAGGGGTCATTATCAGATGCGTGTAAGTTGTCGGAAATGGGCAACGGGCGATACCACGAAGGGAGTTCATTGTGAATGGTTATGTTGTTGGGGACGTCCGAGGTCTCTGGTGTTTCCGGGGACGATGAGCGAGAGTCCATCGTTACTGCGGTGGTCGTTGACATCGACGGCGCCAGCGGACAGAAACGACGAGCTCAGCGACGGGTGTAAAGGGCTGCGGAGGATGGCGCGACAGGTCTCGACGAGAAGACAGGGAACGTCCAAATGTGATTTGAAAGGGAAGGACCCCAATCACCATAAGACCCCGGGGACTCCGATTAGCTCATGTTTTCCCATCTCTTGTCCTCGTTTGCACGCAAGTTGGCCACGGAACCGTTGTTCAGCATGAAACGCACCGCTGAGAACCAGCTCACAAAGGACTCGCCGTACGACGAGGACGATGAAATCGAGGTCTGTGCTGTTTTTTTGCGTGCCAGTCTTCTTCCTCACGTACACAAGGAAATACAAGACCCTCACAGTTTCCAAAGGGCAGACGAGTCTGCTCTAGCAAAGAGACAGTGCGTCCAATTTAACACCTCTACAAGCAACGCAACTGACCCAGCCCTAGAATACGCGCTCTTCCCAAGCGCACGTTAGCTGCTTCCAGGCCATCATCTCTCAACGGATTGCCACCAGCACCCGTTCAGGATGCGGAGAGAGCTGTGAGTGAAACGCGTATTCATTAAATGCCTTTCCTCATGATCCCTCTCAGGAGGCCGTTCCTCCACCCAAGTTTGGCGGCTTCGCTGGTTTCGGAGCTGGGACTGCCACATCTAACCCGTTCACCTTCACTGCCCAACCACCAACCATATCCACTCCTCCACCCGATACCGCGTTCAAGCCCACAAAACCGACACCCATGGTATCGCCATTTGTGGGAGCACATACACCATCACCTCTGGATGTTGATGCATCCCCTCCAAAACCTGCAACATCTTCCTCTGCAGAGGAAATAGATGCCGTAGCGTTCAAGTATTTCAAGTCCCTTCGGGGTCTTAACGTTTCCTTTGTTTCTGCATTATCTGCCGCAGTTGAGAAAGATCCTTTCTTCGACGTCGCCAACTTGATCGATTCTTACAAGAACCTACGAACTACGATCCAATCCGAGTTTGATGCTACCTCACAACCGCCTACAGATTGTGCTTCTGTTACGACCAACTCTACTCCCTTGTTCAGTTCCAGGACACCACCGGAGAAAATCCCCACGTTCTCCATGCCCAAGCCGCCTGTGTCCGTAGATGCGCCTCCAAAACTTTCCGCAACCAACGAGAGTGGCACAAAGACTAGTGGTTTGACTTTTGCGCCATTCGTGCCACCTTCAAGTTCTACTCCTGGGCAGCTACCCTTTGCCCTTACATCCAAGCCCAGTGATACATCTTCAACTACTCCCGAACCTCCAAAATCTGTTTTCGCATTTGGTGCTTCAAAAACATCTGCGCCAACGGCAGGCACACCCTCAAGTTCTAGTTTTTCATTTAGTGCTCCCCCGAACGTCGAGAATGCCGCATTCAAGTCGGTTCCTTCCGCTAGCCACGAAACTGAAGATTCATCCGCTGCTTCTTCACGACCTGCTCCAACTGTACCCAGCTTCGGTTCCAGCAGTGTGCCAAATTTTTTTTCCACCAAATCCACGAGCGCGTTCGGTATTGACGCAGCATCTAAACCGACCTCAGTATTTGGCAGTTCGATCTTTGGCAACAACGGTACCACCGAGTCCGCTAAGCCATCACCTTTTGCTCCGCCCCCGTCCGACAGTAAAGACGATTCCAAGGTTAATACCAGTCTCTTTGGTAATACGTCTTCCTCGACAACGATGAGCATCTTTGGATCTTCTTCGGACAAACCAGGCACTTTCTTCGGCAGTGCTTCCCCGCCTAAAACGAGTCCATTTACCTTTGGAAAACCAGCTGGAAGTATCGGGAATCCCGTGGGTTTCGGTTTCGGTAGCTCTTCTCTTAGTGGCGGAGACTCTACCTCATCGAGTCCGGCGTTCAGCTTTGGAGTGGCGTCAGCGAAGCCTACCGAAAGTTTATTCTCACCGCCCCCGACTGACAAGTCAACCGAGTCGACACCACAGCCCGATGCGGAAGGCAATGAGGAAGGTGGGGACGAAGACGCGGCGAAGTTGCTACCTTCACATACCCACGACGAAGAAGGCGAGGGTGAAGAAGACGAAGAGACGACCCATGCTATCAGGTGCAAAGTCTATCGACTATCCAAATCTGAAGATAAGAACGAATGGAGAGACCTTGGAATTGGTGTGCCTTTTTCGCTGTCAGCTCCATTACTCTGAATGCATTGACCTTTGTCGATAGGAATGCTCCGGCTGAAAAAACACAAAGCGACTCATGTTCGACGAGCGCTGATGCGCAACAGTAATACGGGCAGAATCCTCATTGTGAGTACACTACCCTCGGGACCTTGTCCCTGTCTTATCGTCCTTCCATAGAACTTCCGGATATACGCGGGCCTGAAACCTTCGATGGCAAAGACCTCGATCTCGTTTATCGGATATGAAGACAACACCCCAACATCTTTCAGAGTCCGGGTCAAAACTGAAGAACAGGCCGAAAAGCTGAAACAAGCCATGGAACGAGAGATTGCTGCCAGTCAGGCAACAGACTGATGTTTGGTTTGTTTGCTCCATCATTTTCCTCCCTATTTCGCATAGCATTACAGCCTATTGCTACATCCTGCTTTGTTCATCTGAATGACTATTCCTCGTGAGCAGCTACTTGACATTCAAATGACTTTGTGCGTTATGCCATATCGAATTGAGAACGAATGCTTCACTCAGGAGGAGTTCGATCTCATGGTCTCCCCAATCTTGAGTCGGAGGGGATTGCAGAAACATGATGATGCCCTATATCAAAGAATGTCAAGGGAACAGGGCATGTGCGAATGGACCATTTGAACTTGCCTGAAAATCCATTTGTCGAAGTTTTGCGCTCCACTTGACAAGAAAAGCAGAACAGACATAAAGGTGGAATTGAGAAAAGGCGTCGGTCCCCTCTGCCTAGTAAGAATCCTTGGTTGGAAAGCTGTAACAGGGATGAAGGTCTGAGCACCGACCAAATATGTATCCCACATGCGAATCGTATTCTGCACACTGATTTCTCGCATGAGCAGACAATTCATCCAGCGGAATGCGAATTGCATAAACTCGACGTTTTGGGACATGAGATGCGTATACAGTGGGGCTGCCGTTTTCACATGATTAATATGCGAAAGATCGTCAAAGGGGAGAATACACGAACCATCAATCCGTGCCACAAGTTCTGACATGCGTTTGACACTGCGGTGTATCCCTGGTTGGGCCGATATGTAGTTGTCTTGTATACCATCCAAAAGTCGGGAGAGACACCAGAACGAATCAGCTTCAACGGCATTCAGGACGTTCTCTGGAAGCAGGGAGGTATCGAACCGCTCCGGGTCGGAATCTTTCGGAATAGGTAAGCATCAAAAAAGATGCAAATTACGGATAGTGGCAAACTTGCCGATATATGCTGAAAGAAAAACTTGAAAAAAGGGGGTCACCAGGTCGTTTATCCCTTGAACATACCCGCTTGCTGGATGACGTATAGCCCAGACGTAGAGTATTCTCTCAAGACTCTACTTGCAAGAATGTCAGAGACGGTACGACAGGTCATGAAGACGGCGTACGCGCTGCGTGGATGCCTGCATCCAAAGCGGTACGCCGGGCCGCGTTCGTGGAACGTCTATCTCTATCTGGTGCCAAATTTGCTGATCTACGCCCTGGCGATCACGAGCAAATGCAAGCTCGACCAACGAGAGATACTCCCCACGCTTACGAGCGAGCGTGGTTGCACGCAGGTCTGAAGGTAAAGGTATATATCCCTGGAAAACTGTCAGTCAACTGATAGTTGGGAAACCAGTCATACGCACGAGAAGTATCGGCCATACAACGGGTCTAAAGTCACTCGGTGTCCCAGACCATGCAAGTTTTCGGAGGTCAGCTAAGCGCAAATCAGTGAGGATCGTACCATCGAGCTTTGATATCAATCACTTACAGATGTTCAGATCCTCTTTGCTTAAGCAATCAATGAATTTCAATCGTCGATTACTACGAATAGACGATGCGCGAGAATGCTTCCCGGAATTACCCGTACGATGGGAAGAGCCTGCACCATGACTAGAACTGGCTGATGGTGGCGGCGAAGATGGCTGAGGTGAGTGCAAGAGCCTGCGAAACGGATCTACCCGTTTACTTAGAAAAACGTGCAAAGAAAAATATTGATCGGTACCGCTCATAATCTGTTCAACATCAGACTTGATCAACCCCCGCTCTTGTCTGGTTTTGTCCACAGTTCCGGATTCTACAACGTCGGAGTCAAGGTCACCCACGACCATGTCACCATCGACATCGGCGTCTCTGTGTAGGTTTGAAGTCGTCCCATCCGTACTGGATTGCGAAACGCTCGATCTCATGACCATAGTCCAACCGCCTTTGGCTGAAGGTGGTTGACCTGACTCGAACTTGGGAGGATACGAACTGGGGCTTGGGGGGTTGAGGTGGGTGTAAGATTGAGCAAGGGTAGAAGACGAGGAATTTGTGGGTGGCTTTGGGACGGGCTTGGGTGGTGTCTGAAACGAGGACTGCCGCTTCGATTGGGTATTCGACGAGTATCTCCAAGCATGCGCTATGGTGGAGTGACGTGGAGACTCCGAGTCCGATGTGCTGTCCCAGACGTCGTCCTCTGCCCAATCCATGGTTGAGTTCGTATTAAATGAGGGGTGTATCCCGATGTGTGGGCGCGCTGGGGGAGGCCTCGCCGCCATCGTTCTCGACGGCGAGGAGATCTGAGTTGTGGGAAGAAAGTCGATTGTGTAATAGCGTCATGTGCAGTTTGACGCGCCAAGACACGCTCAAGTTCGATGGTCATCAAGTACCATGGCAGATCTCAAAGGTAGATGCAACTACTGCAACGTGTACGCTGGACGAGACAAGGTAAAGACATGCGGGCGCTGTCGGTTAGTCCTTTCCTCGCCAGATACTCATCCCACTCATCCACTTTACAAGCTTGGTGCGATACTGTTCCAAAGAATGCCAGGTGGCGGCGTGGAAGACCCACAAACAGAGGTGTTCCTCCGCTCTCCGAGAAAAGCTGGCCAACGACCCAGAAGGACATGCATTAAACGCGGCACTCTCCAAGTGGATCAATATTTGGAGGGCTGATTTGCATAACTGGGTAATCTGGGCCATGGATCTTGCAAATCATCCTGAAGACCGTTTGGCCACGCACAGGTGATATACACTCTGTTGCATGTGCACTTATCCTTAACCCAGAGTTTAGTCTGGTGATTGAACTGAAGCGCCGTCCTTATCCCCCAAACCCGTCCTTTTACTTCAGGGTAGGTGCCACAAGTTTCTAGCTATCTTAATGTTATCCTAATTGTTTCGCGAGATGCATCGTGGCGATATAATGACACGCGAAGCCTTCCTTGCTCGCCTAAGCGCGAATGATTTACTCGACGATGATATCGCTGCCACTGTGAACGAGCGACGAACCAGCGATACAGCACAGATCATTGTCTACTGTGAAGATATGATCCGGTTTCTGTGGTTTTCTCTCCGCGACGGTGGGGCCTCGTTGAGACAGTCTGATCCAGCGTTATCCCGGACCCTTGCGGATAACTGGGAGAGACGCTTCATGACAATAATTGAAGGTGGCGAACGTGAGTACCGTAATCCGGTCACGAGTGTCCCTTATTAACTGTTCTGTTTAGCGATTTCTTCGGTGCCTTAGAGCCAGATCGAAAGTTATGCTTCGTCGCATAACATTACTATCTTTATTTACTACACTCATTTAAAACATAGGCGCAAAAGTCGCTGACAAAATACTGTAGATTTACCCACCATACATGTATACGTATATAGATAATCATACAGAGTAAACTACGCAAGCCCTTCAAATGCGCTAGTTCGCCTGATGAAATCTTCCTCTGACCAACCGTAATACTCCTTTAATTTGGTTCCGAATTCCCGGATTTTGTACGGATATAGTGTCGAGTCAGGGTGTGCTATAAGTTTTGAAAATGTGGACTGTAGAATCACCGGAACGAAGAAAAAAAAACACATACGCTTGTGGAATGTGATAGACTGCGAGCGCTCCACGTCAGCTTAACACGTTTGAAAGCAGCAGACCTTACCCTATCCCTCGGGTCCGGCGGGTCGAAGCGAACAGACGAACCTGCGGTACTAGGGTCATATTTGAATCCCATATCTCTCATAACCTTCATTAACATCAATTGATCATGTAGCAATGAACAACATGTAGTAATCACCTTCAAAAAATTTTCCCACTTCAATGACCCAGCCTTCTCACCCGGATTTATGTGCAAGAGTTGGCGCATGTATCCACCTGACTTCTTCCCTAATCTAGAAAGCCACGACGACTTCTTGTTTGAGGTTAACTCATCCTCACTCTTATTCTCTTTCTTGGTCTTGTCTTTTGAGGCAAGTTTGGAAAGAAAACCCCTCTTATCGGAGAAAAGAGATGCATGGTCGGGACGAGATTTGACCTTCTCTTTTGGTGTATTCAAATCTTGCAGGTAGGAATGGGCAGACTGCGCGACGGTGAGCTGAACAGGCAACGAGGATGTCGACGTGTGTGCAAGCGAATTGGACGAAGCATTGAATGCAGGGAGCTTGCTTGGAGGTGATTTGGCAGGAGTCTCGGCGTGCGTACCTGCAGGAGATTTCTTTGGTGGTGTCGAAATGACAGGCACAGTGTCCTCGTTGGCTGTAGGGTCCTCGTTGACTGTAGGTAGCTCGCTAGTCGTATTCTTTTTCTTCTTTTTCTTTGGTTTCTTCTTCTTCTTGCTAGTCGTGGAGGGAAGAGCCTCTTCGTCCTCCGCGTCCTCAACGGTTACGCGATAGTCCTTTCGTTCTTCACCTGCGGAAACTAGGAACGAAAATCAAGATAGTCGTGACTCAAGTCAGAATATTCTACTTACCAGATGGACGTTCTTTACTTGACGTAGGTCGTGCTGGGGAGACCTTAGCGTCAAAACTCTTAGCTGGCGAGGTGGGAGCAGGTGTCTGCTTCGTCGAAGGCTTAGCCTGGCCTTTCTGTCCGAAGATGCCCTTTCGCGGCTCGGTACGTGTAGTAGAGCTGAGTTTCGGATCGGCAGAAAACATACGGCCTGCAAAGTTGTTAGTGAATGTCACCCTAGAAGCTCTGTGAACCTCATACCTCTCAACGATCCAAGGAGTTTGAGGAACGGATTTCCTTTCCTTTCCTCTGCCAGTGCATCAAACTCGGGGACGGTGGATTTGGGATCGAAGAACTCAGGTATCGCCATCGCGGTGTCCATCGCCTCCCTCAACATTGTTCGATAGACTTCGTCTTCTTCGGAATCATGGCCGCCCTCGTCGTCGTCGTCATCGCTATCCTCTTCCTCGTCACTCTCGGAAGCCACCTCACCTTCATCATCGCAGTCGGAGCTGTCTGATACAGACTGGAGGTCAGGCATGGAACTGTCACTGTCGTCATCAGCGCGTCCGTCCGTAATTGCGAGGAGTTTCTTTTGTTTCTTCTTCCCACCAACTTTTTTGTGGCCGGTGGATTTTAAAAGAGGCATTGAAGGATGCTCTCCGTCAGAGTCGGATCCGTAGGCACGAAGACTAGGCATATAGAAGGAACTCCATTGAGGAGTACGGCGAAAAGCTTCGTCCAACTGCCAAACAGAGTCGACAGACAAGCCAGAGATTGCTTTGTAGTTCTGTTGAAGGATCAGAAGAAGAGAATTTGAGCGATACAGAAAACATACGAGATTGATAGACTTCCACATGCTATCGAGCACAGAGGGATCCTTAGTTCTTTCCAAAGGATTAATAATGTCCTTGAAGTTGGCATATGACTCCGAGGCTTGTTTCGAGTAAATCTGGGCATCAAGCCACCTCTCATATTGCTCCGGCATCTGACGTGGGAGTGATCTGAGTTTCTCGCCTTGAGGCCCTAAAAGAGGGCTATCCAAGAGTTCCTGAAGTTCCAAAGAAACCTAAACGAAAGTTGGTCCACCCTCTGTATGCCATACCCAAAGACCTACGGGAGCGACAACTTACGGAGAGGTCGCCAACAGCGTCCCACATTGCTTGTGGAAACCTCTTTGCTTCCTTGGGGGACTCATCGACGGCGTCATGCAGGATGCGATACAGGATTCGTCTCGGATAGGGTGCCCTAGGGAAACATAGTTCAATAATGATGGAGTCTATGAAGGACTTGCAAGCATCCTTGAGGGCGGCCCAGTCAAAGCCCATGGATGGGTCACCAGGCTGCGCATTCTCGACCTCTTTGAAGTACCGGGAATAGTGAGCTGAGCGGACAATAAAGCATCAGCATCGGCACAAGGGGTGGAATGGCATACATGTAGTCATAGCAAGAACGGAGAAATGTGCCTGCCCAAGGTCGACTAGAACGCCGACTATGTCGCACAGGACCAAGTATTGTGAGCGTAAGCTGTTGTCACTTTGAAGTTGAGTACGGGCCGTCGCGTCACTCAGACCTGTCTTTTGCAAATCGTGGAGGATGTCGATGACAAGTTTCCATCCTGAAGCCACCATGTAGGCATTGTGTATCCTGGGGGAATGATAGGAATTATACGAATGAAGCAAATGAGACTATACTTTGTGGATACGACTGAGGCGACATGTGAAGGATTGCGAGCATAATTCTGGGTATTATTTAAGCCGTAGGGGGCTCTTGCGGACAACTCGGCTACGATCTTGTCGTGGAATGAATCAGGGTCCTTGAGTTCGGCGATGTCGTCGAGGTAAGCTTGGAAGGAGTGAAGGTCAGAGGGCAAGATGTACAGTCAAGCTTACCATTGTATTGGGAGTCCGCGATTTTGATACATTTCTCCAACTTGAGTGGTGCCATAACAGCGGTACGTGATTTCTGAGACACAAGATCCTCTAGAAAAGCGGTAGGCAAATAATCAAGGAAGTAAAAAGGAGGACATACCCGCTAAAAGATCGAGCTTCTCTCTACCAGTTATTCTTCCGGAGAGCATGATCTCGCCCGTTCCGCGAGCGCCATACTTGCCGTTGCGCAAGACGAGAGCACGAGAGGTTGTTGGCTTCATGCCATTCTGATCGCGTTTTCCGTGATGGCTGATCTGCACATCTCTTGGGCCCACTGGGATGAGATCGCGCGCAATTGGTGGTTTGGTGGACTTTTTCTTGGACATGGCAGAGGTGTAAAGTCAAGCCCTATATCAGCACTGCCACAATCTTCTTGCCTCATGACCGATGTCTTCTTCCCCGAGAGCCCTTACAGTGGCAAAGAACCCAAACGGATCCACCTTATCTGATATACCTAAATACCTCCAAATAATGGTAAATTCACTGACAGGGCCTTGCATTTCAAGCCTTGGAACAAAAGCTTTGTCACCCAGTATTTTGTCCCACTGACCTGCTAGAACACTACCATACCCATGTCCAATATTTCCAACACCATTTACTCATGCAGATTGACCAGAATGCTAGGATCATATTCTTCCAACCCCTTTTTCAGAAGTAGATCTGGCACATGGATGCAATTATATACACAAGAGGGGAGAAGAGAGCCTTACACCTTTCTGGTATGTATTCTCTGCTGTATTTGCATTGACACTCCACCCATCACTTTGAACTTGGATGATATCCCCTGAACTGTCAGCAAGGCAGAGGAGGAGGAGAGTAAATTTCACCACTTAACCTCCAAACTTAGCTGGTATCGGCTGTGGCCATGCTGTAAATATTGGGACACATGCTTTCTACCCATGAATGCCTTGTGAAGCTCCCCATTGTCTAGGTCGTCAGTATCGCTATTGGCTTTGTGATGATTTATACCGCCTGTTTGTAGCTTATAGCTGGCACACCCTTTTTGAGCTACTACTTCCTCGCACGCCACGACCGTTATTATCGCGGCAGACAACCCACGACCAACTAGTATGCGGGCATCAGATATCATTTCAGTTTTATCCGAGAGATGCGAGAGTGCAAATGAGTCTGGAGAACGCATCCTTTTCCCATCTGTGATCCATCAGCACCATGATAGCGGTTTAGAGGTGAGATTATGTCGTACAGCATACTCGACTTGGCTCATCCGGGTGTGCGACTCGGACTACTAGTTTGAGCTGCGATTGTGTACCGCACTACAGAAAAAGCCAGTAGATCGCAATGCCGCAGGACAGCTTTCCCTTTCCACGGAATTGAATGTAGAACCCAAGAAGAATCCTTTTGCTCCTCCTTATAACCCGCAGCTATATCTGGGGGAACTAACTGTACGAGATGGTGGTGATTCATCTCACTATGTCGTCCTGGTGCGTCAAGTCAATCATCCTTGTCAACGTTCATGACTCATCTCTGTAGCTGAACAAATATGCTGTTGCTCCCAACCATTTTCTGCTGGTGACCAAGGGTACGTGCAAGTCAAGTACTATAAAACATGTTGACCCATTGAACTATTGTGGAAAGAATTCCAGTCGCAGACTTCCCCTCTCTTGCCACTTGATCTAGTGCAGACGTACCTAGTCCTCCTTGCCGCTCGACAAGCAAATAGACGTCTCATGGCCTTTTATAATTGTATGTCCTGCAGCCTCTTTCCAGCGCACTCACATGAATATTAACTGCCCAGGTGGACCAAATAGCGGCGCGAGCCAACCCCATAAACACATTCAATTCATCGAAATTGATAGCGAGGGTCCGCCCATTGAGAAACTTGCCAGGAAATCAACGCTCGAGCTTTCCGGTAACCAGCTAAGTTCAAGCCCTATGGTGACCAGGAACTGAACGACATTGTATTTAGGAAAACCCTTTGCGATTTCCTCGCTGCCCTATGCCAACCATGTGTTCCGCCTCCCTACGCTCTCGGGGAACATATCTGTCGATGAACTAAGCCAGGCCGTCTTTCCCCCATTCTTGGCGCTCCTCGACCTCGTTGTATCAACAGTAAGACACGACCCCGATTACCCACCCGGCTCTCCCTCATACAATGTCATCCTTACCTTGGAACATATACATCTGATACCTCGACGCCACGACGCATATATGATCGAGGAGACTCAGGATCTGATCAGTGTTAACTCACTTGGCTTTGCAGGGATGCTGCTTGCTAAAAGCGAGTTAGAGTTAGAGACGATGAAGAAAGAGGGCATTAGCAGGATCCTTCGAGGAGTCGGTCTCAAGAGCGTGCACGAATTGCAAGTCGCTGGCACATCACTCGAGCCTGACGATGTGCCACTTGCTTCGCGTACAAACTAGCAGATATCTTTATGATAAACTGTATATTCCGCATGACGACACCTAACGACCAAGGAGACCCTTGACCTGCCACATAGAATCAAGCATCTCAAGCTATGGAACAATGTCGTGAGTCGAGACACCATCCCGAGCATTGTCTTATTACCAGTTGAAGAAATCCCTCTTCTCGGATGACCTGACCAATAAGGACTTCCAGTTCAGCTCTGGACATGTTGTATAGCGAGCTGTGCTCGCTCAGAGATGTCAGCAGCCATGATCTGCTGTCACCCGCGTTTACCGTCCCCAGTGGTTCCTGGTTCATTGCATTGGCGGACTCGTGCGTGACACGCCGCGGAACAGGGGGTGGAGGCATGCTCGCGTGGCCCTGGTCTGAAGATGAAAGTTGTGAGGAGTTAGGCAAGGAACTTTGAGCTGTGCCATGACCACTGTCCCTTGGCAAGTCATCTCTCCGATGGTCCGCCTGCGTGTCTGTTCTGTAAGAGGTCTCGGAGCATGTCACAAATGCGCTATCATCAGAGGACAGATTCGTCCCCATAGAGGAGGGTGCAATCGGAAAGGATTGGTTACCCGGGGGGTGGTGTAGGATGGACGGGCGCCTGGGTTCCATGGGTACCGACGTGTTGGTTTGAGACTCTGTCAACTTGACAGGTTGCATGGGCGCAGACGCGTAACCTGGCATGGCCGTCACAGTTCGCATCAACGAGGCTGGGAGCATGGATGAGTGTTGATTGAGATGAGTCGCATGGGGATTTGCTTTGCACGGGCATACAGACTTGATGGCATCGATGAATTGTGACGCGTCCTGCGCGTCTTTGAAGGCGATTTGGAAGCGACGATAACTCTGGCGGATGAGGGCATGAGAAAAGAACTGATCGCAAGGGGATAAGGGCTTGCCGGTTGAGAACCAGGAGGAACTATCCTTGGATGCAAGTAGCGGATACCGACTACGGCATCACGATATACCGCCTTCAAAGGAAGGCTCTGGTCTGGTTGGGCACCAGACATGTGGAATGTCGGCAGAGATGAGAATGACAATAGTTCCAGATCTTCCTACGCCGAACGGTATCAAATGGATGTCGCGAAGAATCTGGATTTTATCTCACAAAAACAAAGTCCCTCTGGTCTATATGCGGGTCGTCAGATTCTGTACGGAGGCTCCAGAGAATCTTCAGGCGCATAGAGCCTAGTTTGCCTGAGGGTGACTTTTTGGCCTCTAGGATGATCCTCATGACGGGATTCGTGAAGTGCTCCCATTCGCGTTCCACTTGCGCTGGAGCACTTGCAGACTGCGCAATATGGGGGTACGAACGCGAGTATTTGTTGAGAAGATACGAAGCGGCTGCAGTGATGGAGTGCGACATTGCGACGCTGGACGAGTGAAAGAGTCATATATTCCATTGTGGCACACTAATCATGGCCTGCTGCTACACACAAACGTACAACATTGTCGGACGAATCAGTCACAGTATGCACCTTCGCTGGCCGGCTATTGCAACATCAGCGATGCAAAGGTAAGATCAACCAACACTGCTTACCGCAACATCCCTCGCATATCGGTACAGAATTCCTCTCCTCACTTTGAGCGCATCCTTGCCTGAGACCTCCCATTCCTTCTTACGTCTCTCCTTTTCATCTTCTTCTACTAGCCAATCGATCGTTCTCGACGCCGCATCAATTATGACGCGATCACCATCTTTCACGAGAGCGATGGGGCCGCCCAGGATGGCTTCGGGGACAACATGACCTAGTAGAGATATTGTAAACACCTAAGTAGCACTCAAGTTCAACGTGGCACACCGATTATAAATCCTCTAGACGCCCCCGAGAATCGGCCATCTGTAATTAGAGCAGTCGAGTTACCAAGACCAGCTCCCATTAGGGCAGCGGTGGGCCCTGCCATCAAATAATAAGAAAACAGAGAGTGTAAGGGATATTCCCAAATTCACCTAACATCTGTGCAAGAAACGTTCAAAAGCATGTACGGTAGGTAAACAGGAGAACGGACCTCAGGCATCCCCGGTGCACCCTTCGGGCCTTGGTATCTAAAGATAAGAACAGTGCCGGGTTTGATCTCTCCCTTCTCCAGAGATGGGTAGAAGTCTTCCAAACTAACAGTTGACTCAGCCCTTATTGTCGCGCCGCCAGGTATAATTTACCTGTCGAAGCATTTCGCAACACCCTGTCATATCTGACTCAAGAGGGGCCCGAGCCACATATAATGCAAAGACGAACCTCAAATCTCAAGCCCTCTTTACCTGTCAGTTTGGCGACTGCGGTTCCAGGTGCCAGATTTCCGCGCAGAATCGTCAAATGACCTGTCGCTTTGATCGGGTCCTCCACTCTTCTGATGACGTCTTGCGTTTCAAAGCTGAGCTCTGGTACATCCTCGAGATTCTCTGAAAGCGTCTTTCCCGTCACAGTCAACTGGGTACCGTCGATCAGATCGGTGTGCTTGAGTAGATATTTAAGGAGAGCAGGCGTTCCGCCAATCTTGTGCACATCTTCCATATAGTACTTGCCAGAAGGCCTAAGTTATGGTTAGTTCGGGGTTCTTTATAAATGAATCTGAAAGCAGACTTGAGATCAGCGATATAAGGGGTTCTGTTAGATACTTCCTGAAAGTCGTCGATGGTGAGCGGCACATCAGCAGCTCTTGCAATGGCGAGCAAGTGAAGCACCTTTCTGTTATGAGGCAGACGAGAATATGAGCATTTGGGGGGCGTACTGCATTGGTAGATCCACCAAGAATAATCACAATGGTGATTGCATTTAAGAATGATTGGCGAGTAAGGATGTCCCTGGGCTTCAAGTCTAGTTCCAACAAACGCCTCATGTACTTGGCAGCCCTAAAGCACTCCTGAACCTTCTCTGCAAACCAACGGTGAACCACCCACCATCAACTCGGGCGTCTTACTCACCTGGGTGAAGTGCTGGTATACTGGAGGAGTATGGCAAGCTCATTCCTAAAGCTTCGAGCGCAGAGCTCATAGTATTTGCTCTGCATCATCACATCAAGACCGTTGCAGCATAAACAAAGAGACAGATCTACTCACGTGTACATCCCACCACAGGCACCTGGTCCGGGGCAGGAATGCCTGACCACATCAAACCTTTCCTCGTCGTTGATGAGACCAACGGTATATGCGCCTGATGACAGTAGGCACCACAGAAAGGGGGAAAGATGAATGTAGAGTACCGTAAGACTCAAAGGCGTCTGCGATGTTGACAGTCCCGCCCTTCTTGAATCCCATCGACGGACAATCAACATGACGAGTTCCAACTTGGATTGTTCCACCATACACAATGATAGTGGGACGATTGTGACGCACGGCGGCGATTAGAACTCCGGGCATGTTCTTGTCACATCCCGGAACAGAGATGTTACCATCATAATGTTGCGCCTAACACGGCAAATTCACGCAATCACCTGCAACAAACACTGCTCCACCTACGAGAGTGACCTTGTCTCGTTTTTAGCTGTCGTAAACAGGTTTACAGGGGGTGACTCACGGCTTCAACAGAGTCTGCAATCAGATCGCGACTAGGCAGCCTGAGAAGACAATCATGAACCAGAACTTCCTGCATGCCTTGACCATGGAATAAACGCGCACGAGTAACGCATCCCTACAAATCAGACAGAAATCAGGAGATATACTTCATGGAGACACATGAAAGATACCATCAGTGCCCATGGTGATCGCATCGCTAAGAATCGCGATGAGACGATCAGCGTCCATGAAGTATCGTCACAATATACCTGATACCGATGGTATTGAAAATTAAGCCAACAAGACCTTCTTCCTTGCAGCCTTCCTTGATCTTCTTCGCCAGTTCGAGCTTTCGTAAATCAAAAGTCAGCCTACCATTCGGGGGAAAAAAAAACACGATTGTTGGAACTCACAAGATGTATATTGCACGGATTGCCTGTATACATGATATTCAGGTTATCGTATTTAAGTGCAGAATCTAACACTTACCCTCCCACCAGATCGGAGAGACACCAATCTCCAGAAAGTCAGGCATGGTCAGATCCTGAGACAGATCCATACCTGAGGTTTATCCATGTCCTCCTCCGTCAGGCCCGTGGCGTAAACTGTTGGCAATACATTGTCGTATACCACCCAAAGAAAAAGCGCGCTACTACGAACGCATTGCTTGGGCCCCGCCTTGGGCCTTGCATGTGCTCATAAGTAACCCCTCCCATATCACCTTGGATTCTAGGAACGCTCACCTTATTCTGTGTCAACTGGCTGGAAAATTTGTTGAGTTTCACACTGCTAGAAACCCCAGTGGGCTTGGAAATAGCGTGGCTGATAGCAATTCTGGGGTCAGCTAATACTGATCATCTGGAGTAGTAGATTAGGAGCTTTACATCTCAACTCCAGACATGCTTGATGTCGTGTATGCAGACGAGGAGCCAGGTAGTGATGTGGTTTTATGTTATCAGCGGCGCTCAGATCAATCAGAGGATCTGACCCATCCACTACTGGTCAACTCAGTCTCATAATCTCCACTGAGTCATTACGACAGCGGCAAGTTCCTGTTTCAGTGAGCAAAATCTAGTAGTAATACCGTGTCACTGTGGGACCAACTTCAACGGAGAATGTGGTTCGATTCCCCAAAGGAAGGGCAAGCATGTTAGTTACTGACTCCTTAATCAACACCGCTAGCCAAAGACCTTAACCTGAGGAGTAGAACAGCGTATCGTTTCTGGCAACATAGACAAATCTGACCATACGCTTGATCTACACATCGATACACGTTATCCCGATAGGCTATCAACTTGGCAGCCTGTCTAGAAATCAAAGCCATACTGACGGAAAACGTCCAATGTAGCGTGACTTTCAGGATTAGCTAACTCTATGAGGTCGTTACGTTCCTTTCGAGTGGATGAAGCGAGGAACGTAGAAGAGTAACGGATTGGCTCACCATCTGCAAAAAGGCACGTCTCAGGGTAAACCAAAGTTGATCACTTGTTTGTCTATCTCCTGTTGACTCCTGCAACTCCAGGGCACTCAAAAAGTGCTCCGCAGCCTCTTTGTGAGCACCAATATTCAAACCTGTATAATCTTCAGTGGTCTCCACGACATCAACATCTGCTTACTCACAGGCAACTCCAACATTGTAGATTGCACGCGTGTACGTCGGACGGAGACGGAGTGCTTCTCGGTACGCACCCAGAGCCTCTTCGGGCTTACTTCCATTGGACAAGGATGATCCAAGCCGATTCCACAGGAGATAGTCCTAGTGGCTCATCAACGCCGAAGACGCTCGAAACCATGCGCAAAACCCACCTGAGGACGTTGGGACAATGCACTCTCAAAGCAATCCTTCGCACGGTCGTACTCCATTTTATTGTAGAATAACACACCAAGCCCGACCTGGACATCAGGATCAACTAGCCCTTGATCGTATTGTTGTCTTGCGAGCGTCAAAAAAATATCAGTGAGGCGATCATGCGAATCCCATGTTGAATGAGACAAGACAGCTTCTTCAACATCATCATGTATCGGGAATGTCGGGAACCGTGCACGCAACCAACGCCAGAGCATATGATATGATGCTCGATCATATGACTCATTGGTGAATGATATTGCAAGCGACTAGAGAAAGATATCAGTGAATTCTATCAATATATCGAGAGATAGTGCATTCGTACCAGCATACCCGCGCCATCTGCATTAGCAGCCTCTGCCCTCCGAACGCCTTCCATCAGGGCACGCATGCCCTGTTCCTCGCGTTCATCCATGTTTCTTGTTTCCCCCAACAGTATCCATGCCTCGTATCCTTGGTCACCAAGTTCGCCCGTTTGTATAGCAGCTTCCAATAACAGCGCCGCCTCCGATAAAGACCCATTGCATTCTAGGAGCGCCTTTGCCTCGCTCAGTCGAGATCGAATGGATGTAGAAGGTTGTAAGAATGGGTTGTTTTTCTCTAATTCACCCTCAGGCACCATAAGCACGAAGAACGGCAAAACGAGCCTCACCGAAAACATACTCGGTCAAAATCGGGTATCCGAGCCCATCAACCATGTGATTATCGAATCCTTTGTTGGCAAATTCGCCGCTTCCGCTCTCCCATGCATCTTGCATCATCTTACCGTAATCATCAACTAAGTCTTCGCGCTGCGCCGTCATGAGTTGATTGAATTCCGATTCCCACTTCGCTAAATCTTCGATCTGCGGTGGCACATCAGATTCTTGTAGATGGTTCCAAGTCCTGATAAACAGTCAGCACAGCAGCAGGACCAACAAACCAAGGGATTCACTCGGCAAAGTCTGCAGTTGCACTGGCATCTTCAGATGCTTGCTCGATGGTTGTAGATGTGGCTCCCAATTCCACAATTCTTGAGGAACTGTTGGTGTCAACGATGCTCAGGGAGGCAGCGGCCTGGGCAAACGCAGCCTCAAATTCCGCATCCTGGGCTTTGGCTTTGCCTTTATCCGATGCCAATGCATGAAGAGTGGTGTTGAGGTTTTGATACAAGGCAGGGTTGGCAAGACTAGATCCATACATGGTCATAGGCACGGCAAAATTATACGCGATAGGGTGAGGACGTTGTGCTTGTCAACTGAACCTCAGAGATTGCATCAAAGCAAGTAACTCTCACATACCATCCGGTATTTGTTCTGCTGGTTGCTGCACAGAGTGTCCTGGAGCTGCTTGGTTAAGCGGCCTACTAAACTCAGAGGCCCACGGGCCATGTATTCCGTTGTCGCGGAATACCAGTTGCTGTTGCGGCAAGCCTCTGGCCCAGGCGTGGTTGAGATCAGACCTCCCGTTTACTTCTGCCAAGCGTGAAAGTTCAGCATGGGGACCTGGGGACGTAATTACAAGAGACGGGGGCAGGGACACCGTTGGTCCTGCAAAGAACCGTCTTGCCATCGTGACATCTTGCTCTGTAGTTTGGGTTGGTGCACTCCCTGGGAGATGTTGTAGCTATACGAACATTAGCAACAACTATCGACATGGAAGAGAATGCCGCACTCGAGATGACGAAGGCCCAGCAACTCGATCCTAGACCGTATTCTTCAGTGTCTGGTATCCCGGGCAGGGGCTGCACAGACCTGTTGCAAGCTCCTGTCGCCCTCTGTGTGCTTGAGGACTTGCGCCAAGGGATTCGAGGGGATGGCACACTCTGACCCAGATATTAATCCTTGCAGCGACATGGACAAGCAAGTGGTATGCCGAATCACGTGCTTCGGGTAGTAAATGTTCTCGGTGATTTGTTCCTTCTCATCATCGTCATGCTCCGTATCAGAACAGCAGCGTTGAGCAGAACACTCATTAGGTGCTATGCTACACCTTCTTCTCCCCACGCGCTGGTGTTCTTGGAGCACCGTGACGGCGAACTCGACTCCGCATCCCTCTCTGCATTGACCGCTGCCTCCCAACTTGGTGGTAAGGTGACTGGTCTCCTTGCAGGCGCACCGGACCAAGTCCCGAACATACTAGACAAGGCGAAGAAGTGTGTCATGTATTTGTCCTGAGCATCTGTGCGTTTACCAAACCTGCATCTCGCAGGCTAAGGGGACCTGATACTGTGCTCCATTCCGCCTCCCCACAGTACTCTACACCGTTGCCCGAGATCCTTACCCCACTCTTGGAAAAGGTACTCTCCGGTGATTCTCCATTCACACACGTCGTGTCAGCACACTCATCATCCGCCAAATCTATCCTTCCCCGAGTTGCTGCAAGACTAGACGTTCCAGCTGTGTCTGACATCACCTCAGTCGAGCATGACGTCTCGTCCAATAGCACGACATATGCACGTCCGATCTACGCTGGGAACGCCATCTCAACAGTTCGAGCACCGTCTTCGATACCCATAAAGTTCTTCACCGTGCGGTCGACAGCCTTTCCCGCTGCTACGCTTGGACAGGCCGAAGCGGAAACCCAAGTCCTTGATCCTGTGGAAGTTTCTGACTCCCCGTCAAGTCATATTTCCACCTCCCTCAACAAATCTGACCGACCCGATTTGGGCGTTGCCAGCCGAGTGGTTTCCGGTGGACGGGCACTCAAAGATGCCGAGACATTCCAGGCTACCCTGTACCCTCTCGCTGATGCACTGGGGGCAGCAGTCGGCGCTTCGCGAGCGGCAGTTGATGCGGGCTACGCGGATAACTCGTTGCAAGTCGGACAAACCGGCAAGGTGGTTGCTCCCGAACTTTACATGGCCATTGGAATATCCGGCGCAATCCAACATCTTGCAGGTATGAAAGATTCCAAGCTCATCGTTGCTATCAACAAGGTAAATTGTTGCATTCTCATGTGGCCATTGCTGCCTCTGACATCTCCAAGGATCCCGATGCTCCGATATTCCAGGTGGCCGATGTCGGAATAGTGGCGGATTTGTTCGAGGTCGTGCCCGAAATGGTGGAGAAATTGCAGTAGTGTCGTAGTCTGGTACGGATACATGTCCAGACTAGCAAATCTTATGGGAACTGCCCACCTTCCACAGTACTGGCGTATAAAAAAGTACTTCGTCCAGGCAAGTATACTGTTTTCCTCTCTGGCGGGGAGTCGAACCCCGCTCTTCCGCGTCACCGTGAATAAATGACAGGCGGATGTACTGTCCGATATACTACCAGAGAATACGAACTTTTGGTTTTCCTTGTCACTATAGTTATACCCTGATTGGATAACTCTGGTGGCCGAGACATCCGTTGTGTCTACATGTCTTTCTATCAGCCACTCAGTGATACATACAAGCTTTCGGGCAAGGTGCTCATCGTGGTGAGTATCTACCATCTCCCAGAACGAAACGCGTGACTCTGGCACCCAGCCCATAGTGTCTGTCGGAAATGTAGCCCAACTCGCTGCCGATCTCTTCATCGCATCGCTCAAGCTTCATCGCGTTGGCGTGTTCGATCCAAAGTATCTGGTTCCAGTGGTGGGCGCCCGCGAGGACGGCGGTGCCGGCATAACCACGCCCCTTGAACGTGCGTTCCCTCTCTTCATACTATCGGGGGACTCTAGACGTGTTCGGACAGTGTTTGGCGACGCGAACAGCGGGATCGCAGTCGTCCAACAACGCTCTCCGGTGCTCAAGGTAGGTATGCCGTTCAGACAACATCTCTCCCCAATTATCGTCGTTCGCAGTCGTCCAAACAAGGTTTTGTCAATGCGCTTCTAGAGTTCGTCCGCAACTCGGGCGTCTCTGCGGTGGTCTTTTTGGGAGGGGTAGACATGTCTGTTAGAACAGACGCGCAAATGTTGTAAGGCTTAGATCTCGATGCCTGTGTCGATCACCTCACCCGTAACATAGGACGCCGACGACGTTCGTGCAGCCTCCCGTATCTCCACCCCTCAATAGTGGTCCACTTGTATCACTTGCAGATCTTCCAGTCCCCCAATACGCCTCTCCATCACTCCGTGAGACTGGCTCTGATGGCGGTTCTTGGCATGCGCCATTTATTCCCGGTGGTGGTATTGCTCGTAGGCTGCTATCATCCATTCCCGATTCATGGCAGATACCAACGGTGTGTCTATTGCACTATGTCATGGAGGGTGACAATAGGTCAGACGCGCAACTCCTAGCCACGGTGGCAGCCAAGGTACTAGAGAGTACAATCTTCATATCAACCTGGACCCAACCCACAACATGGGTTCATGGTCTTTTTGGCACACCGCACGACCAGACATTATACGGTTAAAAGTCTTGTCGAATTACATTGCACCAAGAACGCGATCTACACGAGTATCACCGCCTTCCTGCGATCCCGATCCGATCACGTCCTTTCTTTTTTGCAGTTTGAGATAGAGGTAGATACGCGTAGGGATCCAACTGTCCCTTTTTAACATCGCCTCCCGCTTTCTGTACATCACCGTTTCATTGAAACCATCAACACAAATCCTCTCACAGAGAACATACCTTTGCTTTGAATTCGTGACCAAGCTTGATTTCTGAACGTCGTTTGTTCTTTTTTGACTTGGTTGACGTTTCCGCATCAGCCATTTCAATATCTCCATCATCATCGATTTCTCGTCGACGCTTCTTCGTATCCTTGTTGAATTTGATGCGTCCACTGGGTCCGCGAACGAAACCATCCGCGGAGGTAATACTTTCCCTGTATGCAGTCCCTCCGACGTCTTCAGCAGCTTTGCGAGCACCGACTTCGATGTCCGAATCAGATTCTTCTGCCCGGACGACCAGTTTCCCGCTTTCTTTGTCGGTTTTGAAACGGTTCGCATCCTGACCTGGCTTTCGCCTGCGATTGGTTTTCGTGTCTGCGAGACAATGGTGTCAACATGACCAGAAATCGTCCATACAGCACGTACTGGTAACGCGAGAGGCGGCACCCTGCAAGAGATCCATGGGTTCGTCATCGTCCATGCGAATACGCAAACCATGGTCGCCGCCTTTGCGTTTAGAGCCGACACCACGTTGTGGTTGTTCCTCGTCGCCACTTTCGTCGAGCTCACTCTCGCTCCCGTAGAGGACGTCTTCAAAAGCGTCACCTGTTGTCACCTTGCCAGAAGGTGCCTGGAAAACTAATCAGAAACCAGTAAAGAACATGTGTGAATGTGCTACCTCGTCCTCGTCCTCGCCTTCACGAGCTTTTTTGCGTTTAGCCCTTTCCTTGCGTTTCTTGATGTTCACAAGGACCTTGGAGGCTTGCTCTTCACCTGCGGCTTGATACACGTCGTCCCACCCAAAGCGCCGTATCATCCGCTCGAAAATGTGGCGTACCTTTGCCTTGAAGTGGTTTTTGTGGTCGTGCGACCATGTCAGTAGAGCAGGGACGAGACTATTGAGATGTGGCCTGACGAGGTCGGGAGGCAGTGTGTGGATCGCAAGCTTGACATAACCAAGGGTAGACTTTACAATTTCGCGATTCGAAGAAGACAAGAAAACGAGAAGAGTCGTAAGAATTTCGGTCTGCATCTGTGAGTCAATGGTATCTGCACGATACCATCAGTGAACAAGTGATGAGTGCGAAAAATGACATCCAAACCTTTGAACTCAAAGACGAGCCGCGAGATTGCAGTCACGGTCGCGCTAATCATGTGGGGAGTTGCTCCGGCCAGTCCACCAGCAATCATGGTCATGTACTCATTTATGTTCGCGTTTGCTGGAAGGTTTATATGAACATTGTGAAGTCCATTGCAGAAGGAATCACATGGAAGCACAAACCTTCGGGGGCATCATCTTCGTCCATACCATCAACCATCCGCCTCGAGACCAAGCCGCCCCCACTCATCTTGTGGCCCATGCATACGATCAATTCGAAAGCCGCGGATCGGGCCTTTTCGGAGGGTTCCTTGGTGCCCAACACGGCCTCGGGAATTAAAGATGGGATGATGTGTAACAATGTGGATGGTATATTTGGTATGAGGCTGGCCAGTAACACAAAACGATCCTTTTTAGCAGCAGGCGAAAGGCCCGTAGTGAACGAATCGAGTAGCTGCAAGGTCGCAAGTACATCCGTCTGGACTTTCTTGCGGCTCAGTACCTTGGCGAGGATTTTGTAACCTCGCTTTTGCACGCCATTGTCCTTGCAACAAAGCACTTCGTTCGTCATGCAGATCTGTATGACGGACGACATTTCTTGGGCTTCTAGGCAAGGTAAAAGCAGTATGAGGAGATCTTGTGTCATGATAGTTAAATGTGCATTCTGCTGCACATCTGGCGCAGCAGTGAACTTTTGAAGGTTTTGTTGAAACAACTCGACGACTTTGCGATACGCTTTTGAAATTTCCAGAGGGTCGGCTATACTTGCCCAAACACTGATGACGTCTCCGACGGAGCCCCTGCTCTCCCTTTCGACACTACTAAACACGTTGAAGAACACGGCAAACCAGCTTTCCACCTGTGTCTTCAAAAAAGCGATATTCTGAGCTGCTTCATCGCGAGTAACGGGCCCTTCCTCAGGGAGAGGTTCAAGGTTTTCCGGGTTAGCTTGTGATAAGGCAAGATTAGATTCAACCAGAGACTTGAGGCCCTTAAGCACTGAGAGTCGAAGCTCAGGTTGTGTGTACAAAAGCTGAGATAAAAGTTGAGAGAAAGCTGGCGTGAGCGCCTGTAGGGTAAGGCGTCAGATGGTGTAGCATAAAAGAGCAGTGTACTTTCAGTTTTAAGATCCGGAGGTGCATGGCAATACCCTGCAAAGCCAACCCAAACCTGAGAAATAAGCACACTCCAAACTTTTGCCTCGGTTTGTCTGCCATCGGCCTCGGCTTTATTTTGAAGATCGAACATTCGTTCGCTCAGAGGAACAAAATAGGAGACAAAGTGGCCCAGGGGAGACGGATGTGGCTGGGCGAGCATCGGTAACAAGAAAGCGCGGGGTTCACATCCTGTTTGACTGCAAAAAGAGGTCAGATGGCTACAAGAAACCTGGGTGACCACGAACCGATCATGAGGCTCCAAGTTCAAAGGTATTGTCTCGAGCACGACAGCAGGTCCCATGGCTTTCACCGCAGTTGATATGACATTGTCTGCAGCCTCCTTCTGTTCAAAATTTTTCTGAACCCGGAGGTCAGCTATTTCCTTCACCAGTGGCAATACCAATGCCTCAGCCGCAAGAGTGGATTTGCCGTCTTCGAGGCGCATGTTGAGGCTTGAGATAAGTGAACCTACGACGTGTAGCAATTCCGGGATGGCAGACGCATAAGCAAAGGAATTCAAAGCTTTCGCAATTTGCGCAATGGCGACTCTGATGGGTGATTTTCCATCTGGTCCATCCACCACGGCGGTTCGGGCCATGGACAAAGTGATACATCGAGAGAGCGCTTCAAGTGTTTGTTCGACTGCTTTCCGTGTTTGTGGATGGCCTGTCTCGAAATAGGACCACACAGTTTTCCAGACCTTGACGAATTCCTGTGACGACGCATCCGGATCCACAGCTCGATAAGCAAGCATAATGTCTCCTAGCACCCGCAGCCAAGAAGGCGTGACAGCGAGGTCAGACTTTAGAGGTGGAGATGATAATACGGCACTGAGCACTGCGGGGATTTGCTCCGTGCTACTTTGGGTACCTGAGTCGACTGAAGCCGACAGTAGATCGGAAAGAATTGAATAGGCGGACTGTGACAGGTATGGGTTGCCGAGTCTAGGCAAGCTCAGAAGCATGGTCGTGATGGGTGGGATGACCTTTCGTGCCAATCAGGGGCTGAGAAGAGCACTGAAACACGCTGCTCACATTGAGTGGAAGGTTGGGCAGAATAGGACGCAGTAAAGCAAGAAGGCGCAAGGCGTTATCAGTAGAAAATTCTCTGTTCACCGATTTTTCTTTTGGTAGGACGCCAGAGCTTGCATGGTGAAGAGAAGTTTGCAACCACTCGGCGACGCGCTCGGCATAGGGATGGCGCAGCAGTGGGCTTGGTGGATTCGATAACACATCGCTGACTAGATCGATGGCTCGTCTGCGCACCTTTGGTCGATGATCTAGACACAACTGCAGGATGGTCGCAAAGGATTGGCGTGCGTTGGGCGTGTCCAATTGCGATCGATCAAGAGAGCGGAAAATGTAAATGTATAGGGTGAGCTGCGATCTTAGTGGCGGAGCGTGTTTGGAAAGAGAGGGAAACAAGGGTGCAGTGAGCGACAGCAGTGTGGTCAGATTTGACTGGATGACTGGGTGGGGAACAAAAGGTGCCACCAAGGCAAGCAAGTATAGAACGGCTGGCAGGACATCACCATCGCCTAGCGCAGTGTCTTTCTTTTGCAATGTGCCATCGAGTGTTGTTGTGAGTCCGGCGAAGTAGGCTGATGGCGTACGATCGGTGTGGGTCTCTGACAAGGTCGCCTCGAGCGCATGGAGGAGCGTTGCGGGTGTCTTTTGATGAGGAAGAGAGGACGACGTATGGGGTCGAATTTTCTCGAGCGCTGCCTCCATCTTCGCGGTCTTGAAGTTACTACCTCATGTATTTGGCAAGCCGACACAGCTCGACTCTGCACTTGCCAAATGGCCACGCCAACGGGCTCACCTACACCTTGGTCATACATTCTGGTTCGGTCAGTACGTCCTCGTTTTGCCTTGAGCTACCTCTCAGTTGCCTCTAGCCTTCTCTTTCACTTTGTGCTCAAAATATTTTATGGAACCATCGTGGTGGAGAACACCGAATACATTCCCAAGACCGGAGAACCTTGGTGAGAGACATCCCACCGTGTCCTATTTTTGCTGACCCAAATCCAGCATCGTATGTGCAAACCATAGCAACTCTCTCACCGATGCTCTGTATGTCATCCCTTTGCCTGACGTTCCTGACCCATCTTCCGTTTAAAGCATCCTCGCCACATCCGTCCCGCCAGGGGTAATGGCGAGTAATTGCCCCCGAAACCATCTGCTGAACCACTTCTCTAGGTGCGCAATATGCTGCGCCTGACCGCAAAATCTACGCAGTTTGGCCGCAAGACCTTCACGAGCTGGCTTATCGAATCCGCTGGGACTGTCCCCATCAAGAGACGCAAAGACTTTGCTGGCCAGGAGGTCGACAACTCCGAGGTGATGGAAACGCTTATGGAGGTCGAGACCACCCTCCTTGTCTCGAGGTGTTCGGATGTAACCTATTTAAACCATGCAGGCACTCGAGGCTGGTGATGCTGTGTGTTTGTTTCCAGAGGGTATGAGTCGCTATCATCCATCCATTGCTCCTTTGAAGACTGGGGGTTTGTCCCTTCATGCTCCCGTCGACTACAATCGCTGAGAATCACCTTTTCAGTCGCAAGACTTGTTTCTGATGTGCTGACACGGAATCGCGATAATCCAGACTTTTCAATATCCATTCTTACTTGTTCCGTGACTTACATGTAAGTACTCTCCCGTCTATAGTTCTGTGTTCCCCAATTTCAGAAGGCATCGACAACATTTTCGCTCCGACGTTCTCGTCACCTTTAATCCCCCTATGAGATTCACCCCAAAGGTACGTACAACAACATGCACTCCTCTGTTCTGGAGGTTCACTTTACTGTGCAGGATAACCCTGAACTTCTTGCTCCTGTGGACTTTGCCGTCATCCGAGAAGTCACGGCGCGAATGCATCAGTTAATTAGTTCCCAAACTATTGACGCGCCTTCTTGGGATTTGGTTCGGTCTGCCAAACTTGCCACTCGCATCTATGTCCCATTGGGCACTTTGATGACTCTTGGGGACTTTGTGCGCGTTATGCGAACTTTCGTCGAAGGATTTAAGCTAGCCGAAGCAAAAGGTGACAAATCTGATCAACTCAAGAAAGAGGACGACGTGATTAATGCACTACGCGACGATCTAAAGGTAATAATGCAGTTCAACAAGCGACTGCTCGTTTATCAAGTCCTACAGGGTTACCAAGACAAGCTCGTCCGATTAGGCGTCAAGGATGATCGTATCCGACGACCGCTATATTGGCCCACCATCGTACTCCGGATGTTCATCCGTCTTACGTGGTTCATTTGCCTGATATCCATATCCCTTCCTGGGCTTATATTGTGGACGCCAGTCTTCGCCATCACCTTTTATGGAGTACACAATTTCAAGAAGACGGGACCGATTTGGGACACGTGGGACGAAATTGCCCAGTACAAGCTCGTATATGGGCTCGTCTCCGGAGTCTGCGTATGGGTTCTGGCCGTCCTACTCACGCTACCCTTTTCGACGTTCACCGTATTTCTGGTCCCCGCGTTGATGTGGATGACGCTGAGATGGCTGGAGGACGCGATCTCTGCTTTCAGAGCGTTCACCACTCTATTTCGTCTGCTCCGGGTGGACCCAATGGCACTGAAGGGACTCCAAGAGACACGGAATGATCTACACTCACGGACCATGAATCTGGCAGTGGGGTCCCTCGGAATGCCGCAAGACCCAGAGAAATACTTTTTAGAAAGCGGTGGTCGGGAAAAGGGCCGGGTGAAGAGCAATTGGGAGAGTAGTGCCAAGTATTTTTCGGTGCGGAGGAGGAGGAAGAGAGATTGGAACGAAACGCTAAGACTCTACGACAAGGTGGATTACCCTGACGAGGGGATATGACGAATATGATGACATCTGATGTATAGACAAGTCATCTATATAGAAATGTGCAACCATTTGATAGAACATCAACAAGATGAATTGACCGGGGCCGACGTCGATAAGGTGGGTATGGACAAGTCAAGATAGATAAATCGGGCCTGGCCAAATCGAGCGTAGCAGAAGACAGAAGAAGGTCGTATGTAAAAAGCGCTGACACTATCACGGAATTGGTCGGTAAGCTCTGTTTCCGGCAGCCCATTTGTGTCCGCGGTCGGCAGCGACACCGGTCACAATGACAGCACAGCCGACGAGGAAACCAAGTATCCAAGAAAGCGCGTTCAACACGTAACCGAGCCCTGGCTCAGATAAGAAAGGATCGACGTTGCCAACATAAAAAATCCTTACCAGGCTTAGCGTGTTGGAAGCCATCGAAGGAGTTCTTTGTGTAAAGTTCTGTTACAAGAACAAATGTAATGAGCTGGAAGACGGCTAGGGAAGGATTGGTGTCAGCTCCACAAATGACAACACGGGGCGTACCATGAAGTAAGAGCAGACCTGCGACAGCCCTCCAGACTCTACGACGCCTGGAGTGCGTGCTTACGCCGATGAGCAGGGCTGCCAAAGCCATGGCAGCAAAGCCGATGCCGAACTCAGTGACATATTGAGCGGAGACCCATTCAGCACAGAAAAAGCGGTTTTCGTCTTCACAGCCGTCCTGGACCCTGAGCGGGAAAGGGCGGCATTGAAAGTCGGAGTATTCCAGGCGACCATTGTTACCAGGGCCTGGAATGGAGAGGACGGAACGTTCGCAGCGTTGCATTAGGCCATAGCGGATAGTCGACGTTGCGCCTGGGAGTTCATAAGTCGTGATGAGCCTTCAAAGTATGTGTTAAGTATAGTGCTGGTTGAGACACAGGTTTCTGGCGAACCAGTCGGGAAGACGTGCAGACAAGATATTCTTGAGCGTGGGTGAGGTGGGGCTATGTATAGGGGTGCTGAGGGCACTTACAACGACAAGGACGATGAGAGTGGCGAAGAAGGTGACCACATACGAAGTTTTCCTCATAGCTGGGATGTAGTCGGCGAAGGGGAAGAAGAGAGCGAGGACTGAGCGGGAGGTATGAGGCTAAGAACTCTCTGGGTGGAGAGTCGAGACTCCACCTTTTGAAGCTTACATAAAAATAGACACGCTGCGATTGACCTGTAATGGTATCTTCTTATCGCACACCATTCGCAGAATTAGCGCTACGCATTTATCGTCGGATGTCGCGCCGCAACCAAGTCAGGACGCTGCCGTTCTGGTAACGCCGAGAATTCGGGAGCTGTATGCTGCGTACTTGTTGGTCGGAGGACAGTTTCTTTGCCGCGTCCTTGTCGATTAGTGGTTAAATCATCACGTTGTGGGATGCAAACCGTGAAGCCGGAGGTTCGAATCCTCCCTGGGACAATTTTTTTGCCTCGAGGAAGATGAGACTGAAAATTGTGACTCCGGTCACTTGTGATTGTCATCTTGGACAGACACATTCATTGATTCCAATATTACACCACGCACCGCCCATCCTTTCTCCCCTCAGGCCACCTGGCTTGCACCAAACCTCGTCTTCTGGCTCATGTCCCTCTCCCTCGGCCTCCTCTCCCCCTGGTCCCCCATCCACATCTGGGACTCGAGACCTGGCTTTCGATCCTTTGTCGCTTCTCTCGTCGTCCTCGCCATCGTCCTTATCCTTGGTCTGTCCCCCTTTTCCCTTTTAGATCCGCCTCTCATCATCTCCACAATCAGCCTACCTCACAAATCCAACTGAAATATCTTTCAGGGCCTACCTGACCGAGCAGTCCTTCCGCCAACACCTCAGCCACTTGGACGACATCGCAGACGATGCTGCCCCAGAACAAGATCACACCAGCTCGCGTTCTCGCACACACCGCCCTCACCGCAGCAACACCATAGATCGTGCCACACTCCCATTCCACTTCGCCAACCGTGCCTCCGTCTCTCTTCGCACCCCGAAGCACGTCTTCCATAGCTTTGGCATCTGCACCCTTGCCACCACCGCAGGCGCTGCCGTCCCCGCCGGTGTCCGTCGCCCGGACACCCCACCCAGTCACCCTCCCTCGGATCTCGATGCTTTTGTTTCTTCTGACTCTTGGTTCGTCGGCGCCTTTGGCCGCTGGTGGCGTGGTGGTCTTGTTCAGCCCTGGTACTATGAGGCCGTCTCCCGTTCCAAAGATGCTCAAGGTTGGAGCTCGGGCATTCTCGGTTTCAAGGCATTGGACAAGTTCCATGAATACGACGGTAATTCCCTTACAATGGTCCCCTCGTGCTTGTCATTAACCATCTTGACCAGCCCTCTCTTTCGCCAAGTTCGCTTCATATCCTCGCCCATTATTACGTGGATCCCCTCCCAAACTGCGTAATCGTGAACGTTCCGCCCATCGTAATTCTTCCCCGCCACCGCTACCAAAGTCCGTTTCCCTTCCTTTGCATACTGATCACCGTCTCCACGATTTCCTGCCTGTGGCACCGCAGTCGTCTCATTTGATTGCCGACCAGAAACGTGTCACGGCACACGCTCCTCCCGTTGCGCATACCATTTCTCGTACTTCATCCATCTCTGGCACATCTGATCTTTCACCATCCATCGCAGAAATCTCCAAACAGATAACTGCCGCACAGGAGTCCATCCACGACCTCCAGAGCCAGCTCGAGGAAGCTCAAAATGCTGCTAATCAGTCCCGTGATTCCCTTGAAGCAGAGCTTGGCGATCTCCGTTTGAAGAGGCGCGAGGAAGATCAAAGGCGACTCGATGGCCGCTCTCGTACAAAGGCTCTGGAAGAAACTCGGCGCCTCGCAGAGGCAAACAAACGAGAGGCGGAAAAGAAGATGAAAAGTGCCCGTAATGCCAAAGACTCGGCGATGCGTAGAGTGGAAGAGTTGAAGATAGAAATTCATGCATTGAAAGAACGGATGGAACATGATCGTGCAACCCTTTGTGCCGAACCCAATGATGCAGACACACTAGAGGAAGCAGAGTTGATCAGTGAGTTGGAGAAGAAGAAGAAGGAGGTGCAGGTAGCGGAGGAGGTCGTTGTCGCGCTCAACACCCGTGCGCGCGAGCTGGAGGAGAAGATCGACGAGAGCAGGTCTCGACTCCGTGCTGCCCAACACCGTGCTCAACCTTCCAAGGCATATTCCGGTTCAACTGACACATCTCATTGGGACAATGGTGACCTTGACCGGTCCAACCATGGAAAAATGGATAGCTCTACATGGTCTTCGTCCTATAACCCGTTCGATATCCCTTTGGATGAAGTTTTGGCGTCGTCAGCGGGTCCAGAGCGTGTTCGAGCTGACAGTGGTGCGGAGTCCAGGGAGGCTTTGCAATCTTTGAACTCTGTTGGATTTTCCTCTGGTGCGTCGTTATTTATGCCATCGTGGATAGTTGATGACTGAAACTCATCTCCAGGTCTGCGTCCTCGGGGTTATTTTGAAGACGACACTTCCTGCATCGATTCATTTCCGCTATCATCCCACCCTGGCCACGACCATAATGGTTACTTCCAGCCCGGACAAGCGACTCGATCCTCGACTTTCTGTGACCCTCCAACCCCTTCTGCAGCATTCATTCCAAGCAGCTTGATCAGCGTGCTCGACTCACCCTCAGCGGAGTGGAAGGGAGGGCTTACTTTCAAGAACGGTTCATTGACAGCCTCGCCAATCGAATATACAGGACACGGTCTGACTGAATCCGAGCTTGATTCGTCCGATCTCTGCAGCTATGATCAGCCGTCTGTGCTTTACAACACTGCACCCTACGAGACTCGCGGATCGGATGACCGACAAGATTCCAGGAAAGATAGGGAGACCACTTCGGGCTGGTTCTCCCTTCCTAGGAATGAAAAACGGAGCAGTTTGAACCCGGATGCCAAAGTGTTTCGTCTGACGAGGTTTATATCGGACAAGACTGGTCGTACCAATGCGTCCACAGCACCTTCACCCTCCTATGATGCGTTAAATCCAACTGGTCTTGCATCTCGTGTCACATCATCCACACCTTCTTCCTTACTTCGTGCTTTTGCCCCTTCTCGTGCGGAGCGCGAGGCGTTGCAGCGGGCGCTGGGAGGGTCGACGAATGCGAGCCTCGAACGCCTCCCAAGCCTGAGCGATGTGGGAAGTATTCCTTCGTCTCCCACACATACCCACCCAGAAGCCCAAGGGAGGAGCATTGGGGAGAAGGATTGCGTACTTCCCGCGTGGTTGCAATCATTGCCATTGATTCGGAAGCCCAACTTTAGTCCCTGGGAGGATGAGGACCTGGTGTCCTCCGAGGTAAAGAGGAAGTAGAACCGAGCTGCGATATGGTTTCAGTTTGTCGCGTCGTTGATATAATGAAAAACCGGGAGGGGTGATGGGGGAGACTGGTTTATTGCTCAGCTTGTCCCGTCACCCGGACCGTATATATATTGGAATGCAAGATTATGTTGATCCCATACTTGTAACTACTGGCCCCGTCCGCAGTTCGCCCAGAGAGCGGCCCATATCTGTAAGAGCCTAGCCAAAGTACTTCCCAGATTTGATCGGTTCCAACGGAACGGGTTTCATCACGCCACGTAGAACAGGCACAAAACCATGCATTAGCACGCATGCACCACCCCAATAGAGCACCCTTCCCCGTTACTCCTTCCCACTATCTGGCTACGCCGGAACGGACTCCTGTGGAGGTCGTAAGCCGTAATCTGACAAAAGTCGTTGCAGACTCGGAGACAGCGTGTAACCGTACTGGCGCATTTCCGCGAGGGCGATCGCGTAACGCGAATCCTTGGCGGAGACACATGCTTGGATGATTGCCATGTACACCCTCGCCGAAGGGACAAATTTACGCGTCTTCATCTCTTCCAAATAGAAGAACGCGTCATCATACACTGGTTGGGTTAAACATAGCAATATGATGTGTTCATAGGTTTTGGCATTGGGCGTGACAGCGGCTTGTTTCAGATCCACAAGAAGCTTGTCACCGAGTTGGCGGTGCTTTGATGCGACGCAGCCCGAGAGAAGATGATTAAAAGTCTCCACAGTGGGCTTGCAGTCATAGTCAGGGAATGATTTGTATGCGCCAATGGCACGCTGTAGGTCGTCGATGAAAACAGAGGCTTGAATAATTGAATTGAGAATGAGGGCATCTAACGTATTCCCCTCGCGCTGCCATTGATCGAGGGTACCCCAAACACCGTCGATACGGTCTACGTCTTGTTGCAAATACTCGGCAAACGGCCGTACTGTTTCGCTAGTGGGGTTGACACATTGTTTCCGCATTTGGTCGAGGGTGCGCAACGCTTCCTCGAGTTTCCCATCTTTGCAAAGAGCCTCAAATAGAGGGGCAAAATGGTATTCATCCCAGGCATCCACGCCTATCTTCCGAAGTACTCGCATAACATCCAAAGCCAGATCTGAAAGACCATGACGAGCACAAGTGTGGAGAACGGACAGACAGGCTCCTTCGTCGGGAATGAGCTTCAAGGTATGCACGACATGCTGCCAGCAAACCTTGACGCCATCTGCCTTGAAGGCAATGAGTCGATGGCGAAACACCGCGATTGGGGATGACGTACATAAAGCATGTCAGCGGATGACGCGAGACACGACATCCACGTCTCACCATCGAGTGTGCGCTGGGCACCAGACTCGAAATTTTGGGCAACCTCAATGGCGATTTTTGGACAGTCCATGTCTGCGGCAAGCTTGGCGACGTCTTGAGCGGTGGTGCGCTGGGGAACGAGACCAAGGGTGTCCATCTCGTGCATGCGCTGGAGGGCGAGCTCGAGGCTCTCCGAGGAGGTAGCACGTCTGATGAGGAGGGCGTAGGTGTCGGCGTCTGGATGGATACCCTGCTTTTTCATCGCGTCCACGACCTGCCACATGCTCTCCGCCGAAGCCCATCTGCACGCCTAGAGAGGGTCAGCACGGTGGGTGGCCGGACGGGGTCTGACTAACGTGTAAGAGATGGTGGTAGGAGGAACGGTCTGGTGGTATCCCCATGGCGGTCATGTCGTCGACGACAGCCCATGCCTCCAAGGGCAATCCCTCCTGGGCGATACAAGTGAGCAGGGTGTTGTAGACGGCGAGGTCGGGCTTGACACCATCTGCTTTCATGTCGCGGACGAGGCGCAGTATGGGGATGAGACGGCTACCGGCCTTGCCATGACTGAGAGGAGCGATCGAAGACAGCGGACGACGTAGCAGTCTAAGCATTCTAATGACACTGCCACAACTGGTTCGCCTTGTGCTACAACCACCACGACCAACAACTCGTCATGGCACGTCTTTTCGCACCTCAACCCTCAGACTCTAATAAATCACATCCAGTTCTATTCAGAGGCTATCCTCTCTCGTCGTGGTCCGTTGGCCAAAGTATGGCTTGCTGCTCACATGGAGCGCAAGCTCTCCAAAACACAGACGTTGCAAACCGACATCCAGCAAGCCGCAGGCAAGCCTATATACGTCACGCGTCCTTCATCCTGCCAACCATCCCTTCGCAGGTGCTATCATGGGTCAAGAGGTCGAGGTTATGGCTCTCCGTCTCAGTGGTCAGCTCTTGCTCGGTGTCGTCCGAATCTATAGCAGAAAAGCAAAATACCTTTTGGATGACTGCAACGAGGCTTTGTTGAAGATTAAAATGGTTTGCATCTCCCATTTCTCCATCTCTGCAAATGTAACCCCCTGTTTCAGGCATTTCGCCCAGGCGTGGTCGACATGACCGAGGACCAACTGGCCGTCAACCGGAATGCCATCACGCTCCAAGGTGGACACCTCGACCTGGACGTACTCATTCCCGACATCAACTGGTGCGCCTCCTCTCTCAACGCGTGACGCGTCTAATGGTGACTCAGGGACATTGATTTTGAAGATCGCATTGCTGAGCCTCAAGGACACCATGTCGCCCGCCAGGCTGACATCACGCTTCAGACTGCCGAGGATTTTCAACTCGACTTGGATGATACTGGTTATGGTTTCGATCTTGGTCCCTCTGACGGTATTGGCTCGCAGGACTTTGGCGAACTCGACCTCGGTCTTGATTTTGGCGATGGCCCAGTCAGCGCAAAAGATGGGATCAGTGCCGTCGCTGAAAGCGTCGAAGTCGGAAGGGAGGCTCCAACTCCACGGAGTGCACACGAGTCTCTGGACTCGGCTATAATGGGGCGCAGACGTGCGACAGGCAAGGATATAGACGTCTTTTCCTATGGAAGCAGGGAGGCGTCTGAGCACCCATTTGGCGCAGAAATGGATATTGATATGCCATTCGGCCCCGACATTGCAGGCGCAGACTTGGATCTTGGACTTGATTTCGGTGATGGCTTACCAGCAGAGCGCGAGAAGACGCCGGGTCAAACACGCTCTCCTTCGCGGCTCTGTACGACCGTTTTCTATTTCTGTTGAACGTGACATTGACTTTATACCAGCATCCCCCCTCACCGAACCTCCTCAGACCCCTCCATCGTTTGGCATCGATGTTACTCCCCGCGTTGCCCAGCCAGAATTGCCCGAAGATTTAGTACCAGAACCAGATATTAGCAAGGCGAAGCGGAAGCCCAAGGAAAAGAAGCAAATTATCGACTCCGTTATCGAGCTGGCAGATGGCCCCGGAGCTAGACCGGGCCGTAGATTGGGCGCGCCAGATATCAGTGACATTCTCGCTGAGCAGCACTTTCTTCCACGCTCTACCATGATCATGCGTCTTATGGAGATACGCGATGACCCACTCGCTCACTTCTTACCGACAAAGGTCACACCGGAAGGAACATTCTTTAATGCTGGCCCCCCTGGTCTTGCACCCGAGTTATCGGAACTCTTCATGCGCCCCTTGCGGGGCCTGTTACCCTCCAAGAAGAGAGGGGCATCTCCCGACAAAGGCGGTCGGAAGAAACCACGCGTCGAAGAAAGCATGCACGAAGAAGAAGAGGTCGAACAAGGAAGACGTGACGCCAGCGTTGCACCAAGCGTCGCTATCCCGAGCGAAGCTCTCGGTGGTCGTGCTAGCTTCGCTCCAGAGGGCGGTTTCGACTTTGGCGATGTAAGTGGAGGAATGGATGATTTCCGAATGGAAGTCGGTGGTGATTTCCCTGTGGCACGCGACGAATTGGCCGCTGAGCGTGCGAAAAGTGTTGCGCCGTCGGAGAGGAGCCGAATGTCGACCCCTGCAATTGAGGCAGAGGAAGGAGAGGGAATTTATGCAGACGTCAGTTCCGCTATTGCCGTGTTTGACTTCCGGTCTTCCCAAAGTCAAGAGTCGGCCAATGAAATCGAGGGCAAGGGTTACAGTAGAAACACCGTGAAAGCCCTGGGGATTGTCCGCAGGGAGTTGCAGCCCGAGGATGACGAGGAAGAGAAGGTGATCAGCTTCACCCAGGTATCTCATAAAGCATCTAGGCGTGCAGCGTCGGCGTTCTTCTTTGAGCTACTCGTTCTCGGGACGCGGGATTGTGTCAAGTTGTCTCAGGGTGCCCCCTTTGAAAACATCGAGATTCGGGCCAAGGACAAGCTTTGGGAACATCAGAGGCATGGCTCAAGCGCCCCATCCGCGATTTCGGCGATGATCTAGTTTTCCCCTTTATCTTGATTTGTTCTTGCTTTACTCCGGGCGTCACTACGTTGAATTTTGTCTTGATTTTCGTTGATGTCATCGTGGAGCTAGCTTACCCTTGTATCTTCTAGATCTGTTTCGATCGGATGTTGTTTCTTAAATCTAAATTATATATGACTTGCGATTGTAATACGAGAATGATAAGTGACTGTTTACTTCATTCCTTAGCACATCGTCTTGCCACACACCGGAGCCAGACTCGAATCAAGTACAGCGGATCTTGGACGTTGACCATATATCTGTATCACACCTGACCCACGAGGGAAGAATACCCTAAATACTTTCTCAACCAATGCCATTGGTCTCTTTCGATCAGCTTCCGATAGAAATTTGGTCTGCAATGTTTCGTTATTTTGGTGTCCCAGACATATTCATACTATCACAGCTTTGTATGAAAACATGCTATGAACGCCATAGTGATAACAAAAGAATTATTCTGACTGGCGGAGATTCCATAAGCGTATCAAGGCAGAGGACAGAGGTGGCCTGGCCATGGATCACATATGGGACAGGGTTCCTAAAGGTCAGGTAAAAGGTGGTGAATACATGTAGTCGTCAATAGACACAAAAACCTTACCCCTTCAGCGCAATGCCTTGCAATGCCAGCGAGGCTGGGAGGAGAGCTTGGTGCAGCGGCGGTCACTACAGCAAGGGCAGCAATCGTGGCGGTAAGAAGAGCGGGAAAACGGTTGAACATGTCGGTTCGTTCAACAGCGAGTTCGATTTCGAGTGAAAATTGGATCAGATGAGGGGAGAGATCCTAGAGAAGGTGGGTGTTGGATCATACCTTTATTATATACGCTGTTTCACAATGTACCTTGCTGCGGCTCTGTACGAATATACGTAGACCTTTGTCATGCCGCTTGCCGGCTGGCTAAAAACTTACCTGCATTTCGATGGATGGGTTTAGTGCTGGTTCAAGTTAGGTCGGGGCGCTATTCCTACGGCATCATATAAAGAAAGCAACATGATCAGGCACACGGCGGAACGAGTGCGTTCCTTGCTCATGCGAGTCAAGACAAGTTGCGGCTTGGGGCAGGTCGCACATGTTCTTTGATTGTGGCATCGCCGATGGCTCCAGCACAAGGGTCGTCGATGCGTCAGTTGAAATTCGCTCCATATATTTCGACTGCACCTTTATTATATCGAACGCTGCAGTTGATGTGAAGTCTCAGATTGACTCGTGGACCATGATCCCTGCTTTTGTCGCGTATGCCTCTCAGTATTCCACAGCGAGGAACAATATAGTTGACAGTTTTGATTTTGATATGTAAATTGATTATGACTCGAGGTCTGGTTCGGGGAGAGTAGATCGCATAGCGCCCGGTTTGTATCAAAAGTATGTACAGATGTGCAACGTATGCAAATGTCCCCATTAGCCGATGCGCTGTATACCCCAACCGACGCCTAAACGCCAAGCTAATCAAAGAAACCTGGAAACACCTTGTCCCCAATGAACTACTACTTGACCAACCATGAGGTTTTAGTGGGTATTGTGCTGCCCAGGCCCTCTGCTTTACCGAGGTAACCTGACATGTCACCGAGTCCCACACCCCCTAGTACCTAGGGCGTGCGTAAACGCATTTTTCCTCGAGCCAGCAGCTCTGGCCACTGTCATAGTGTATTGTGTAGGACTAGCTCACACGGTTGCTACACAATAGTATCGCTTGTCCAAAAAAAAAAAAAAAACAAATGTCCCCATTAGGCCCGCGCTGCACTGATGGTTACTTGACGGGTACACTTTAGTCTCCCATAACAATTTGGATCCGTCGTACTTCACAATGCTTTCATGCAACATAGTATCACAGCCATAGCAATCCTACATCAACACCTGTTATGGACGCCCATCAAAGCCCCTAGTGACAATACAAAACTCTTGTGCGGAGATTCCAACAAGCCTACAAAGGACAGAAGTGACCTGGGCGCGGTTTACAGATGGGGCAGGGTTCCTAAACGTCAGGTGAAAAGTGGTAAACACAGGTGGTCGTCAATAAAAGATCTTACCCCTTCAACGCAAAACCTTGCAATGCCAGCGAGGCTGGGAGGGGAGCTTGGTGCAGCGGCGGTCACTACAGTCAGAGCAGCAATCGTAGCGGTAAGAAGAGCGGGAAAACGGTTGAACATGCTGGTTCGTTCAGTAGCGAGTTCAATTTCGAGTGAAAATTGGATCAGATGAGGGGAGAGATCCTAGAGAAGGTGGGTGTTGGATCATACCTTTATTATATACACTGTTTCACAATGTACCTTGCTGCGGCTCTGTACGAATATACGTAGACTTTTGTCATGCCGCTTGCCGGCCGGCTAAAAACTTACCTGCATTTCGATGGATGGGTTTAGTGCTGGTTCAAGTTAGGTCAAGGCACTATTCCTACAGCGTCATATAAAGGAAGAAGCATGATCAGGCACGAGGCGGAACGAGCGCGTTCCTTGAGTAACCTCATACGAGCAAAGACAAGTTGCAGCTTGGGGCAACTCGCACACGTTCTTTGATTGTGGTGGTATCACCAGCGACCAGCTCAAGAGTTGTAGACGTGTCAGTTGAAAACTTGCTCCATATATCTCGACTGTACCTTTATAATATCGAATGCTGGAGGTGATGTGAAGTCTCAGGTCCATCAGATCGTGACTCGTGACTACCTATCGGCAGCCAACAAAGAAAACCGCATGTCACTAGAATAATGCGCTGCATCAGTTAGTATATGATAACCATTCCTGGATGAGATGGTCAAGTCTTAGGCGTGTTTAGCTCCGATGATGTGCTATTTTAGCTGAGCAAGTTCGTCAGGCTTGCAATGAGAATGATGAGGATTCCTTCTCCAAACAGCATCAAATAATACATACCTTGAGCTAGCTGGATTTTCGTGAAATCCCCGATGCATGGTCCAGAGGAGCGATTATCCGATCATCTTGCCACTCACTAGAGCCAGGCTTCAATCAGGTATAGTGCGTCCTGGACATTCACCATAACATCCCCGACGCTGGCACAAGCGGAGAATACCCCAAATACTTTCTCGGGCCATGTCGGCCTCTTCCGATCAGCTTCCGATGGAGATTTGGCTTACAATACTTCATTATTTTGATGTCCCAAACATACTTTGAGCACACAGGGTAGGTCACTTCAAGTGGGCATGTTCCACGTCTTGGTGCAGTACCTCACAAGTCTGGCGATATCCAAGTGCAATCAGTTGTTCCGGGGACATATGGGCACATGTTTATCACATGGCCAGCTGGCCCATTCCCATCCTAGTCGACAGGTGACCTAGAAAAGGTCACTTGTCTCTAGCTTTTGTATCAACCGAAACCTTGAGGAAGGTGGGGCTGCCTGAAATCTCGGCGAAATCCAGTACACAGGCCTTGCCTGCTGTGTCAGTTTGGTCGATTTTTGTTGGTCGCCCCTGGGGAGGAAGTCCGTCTTTATGATGCGAACCCCGAGCCTTTGGGCAGTAACACTGGTTTCAGTGTTATTTACAGACCAGCCAGTGGATCCTGAAATGGTGTCATTTTATTTCTGCCTTTGACTTGAGGGCCGCCCGTTCACTTGTATGGCCTCCAAGGAGAAAATAACGGGAAGAACCCAAACACTTGTGTGGACACTATATATTTAGTGTGATTGTTATTGTGGATGCTGACAGTTAGTTGACGTGCTAAACCTATACTGATGTTTTGGGCGTGCATCTGAGCATCATACTTGACGTGCGCACTGTAGTCCCACGGAAGTTAGATTCGTCGTGTTCTTGTGCAACATAGTATCACAGCCATAACAATCTTACATCAACACGTGCTATGAACGCCCATCAAAGCCCCTAGTGACAATACAAAACTCTTTTGCTTGGCGGAGATCTGATACGCCTACAATGGACAGAAGTAACCCACGCGCTGTTTACAGATGGGGCAGGGTTCCTAAGGGCCAGGTGAAAAGCGCGATGAACACAGGTGGTCGTCGATAGACACAAAAATATCTTACCCCTTTAACGCAATACCTTGCAACGCCAGCAAGGCTGGGAGGGGAGCTTGGTGCAGCGGCGGTCACTACAGCGAGGGCAGCAATTGTGGCGGCAAGAAGAGCGGGAAAACGGCTGAACATGGTTTGTTCGACGATGAGTTCAACTCGAGAGAGATTTGGATCAGATGAGGGGAGAGATCCTAGAGAAGGTGGGTGTTGGGTCATACCTTTATATGCTAGTTTACTATGTGCCTTGCCGCCGCTCTGTACGAATACTTTGTAGACGTTTGCTGCTTCCCGGCCTGCTAAAAACTTACCTACATGTCGATGGATGGGGTTAGTGCTGGTTCAAGTGAACTCAGGGCGTTATTCCTGCGGCATTGTGCAAAGAAAAAAGCATGGTCAGGCACGGGGGGAAATGAACGCGTCCCTCGAGTAAACCTCATACGAGTAAAGACACGCAGCTTGGGGCAGATTGCACGCGTTCTTCGATTATGGGTATCGCCAACAATCAGCTCAAGAGTCGTCGAAGTGTCAGTTGGAAGTTTGCTCCACATATTTTGACTCTACCTTTGTGATATCGAATGCTGCAGGTGATGTGAAGTCTTAGGCACATCAGACCGTGACTCGTGACTACTTATCAGCGGCTAACAAAGAAATCCGCATGTCACTAGAATAATGCGTTGCACCGATTAGTATATGATAACCATTCCTGGACGAGACGGTCGAGCTTCGGGCGTGGTTGGCTTCAGTTGAAGACAAACATGCACCCAATCCTGCGCATGTCAGGAACAGAGGGGGAATAATGCGTTGCGCCAATCAATTCATGCTCAATGAGTACACAGGTCCCCGTATCTAGCGGCCATCAAAATGACTTGGCCAGCTTGACGATGGCAAACACACGCACCAACACTACCCGTCGATACTCTCCACAAATCCCACCCTCGCTCCGTGAGAGTAATCATAGATGGACACATCTGCACATCATCAGAGGACGCACGACCAGAGACACAGCGGCACTTACACGATTTCAAGAACGAGTCCCCTAGATGCATCCATACGGTGAGCCTCCGAGCCGTAAATGGCAGGCCAGACATACCAAGAATAGCCATGTCTTGTCCGCCAAAGATGGTCCCCGCAGCGATGATCGCCCCGACGCACTTGCTGTGGTACAAACGCTTTTCTAGTGGACGAGAGAGGGGACAAAGAACACACGGCGGACCTGGGATCGGTGGCGTACTGCCCAATGTTCATATCGCGCGGGTCCAACGGCAACGTCGTCCCACCGAGCACAAACGACACTGAGACGCGCGCGTCGCAAGGGAAACTGTAGAAACCATAGCCGTAATCCGGGGCGGGCTCGGATCCGGGGATCTGAAACAGTGGGCATAGGGCCTCGGCGTCGTTGACGTCACTCACCTGATCGTATATGGCGGCCACGATCTCGTCAGGGATGTAGATAAAAGAGGTGCCTGTGTCGATTATCTATGTCGAGGAATAGGTTAGATTAGAACACGGCTGTCAAGGTCGAACGTACGGCGGATACGTTGGTAGAAATAAGCGACTTTACCAAGACGCCGGCCATGTTGACCGTCCAGTAAGTCTGGATGACATATCAGTAGCTGAGGGCGACGGGAGGACCGAAGGTGGTAACACCTGTGAGGTCACCTGCACCCACGAAATGTGATTCCCTTTGACTTTTGATTGGTCGATACCCCCGAAAGAAACCTGGCCGCCATCAAACCCGAGACAATGACGAGATTATCGACTCACCTCGGACCCACGAGGTTGCGTTCGGGTCATGTAAAAGCTAAACATGGGTGCCGGAAGCTGCGGTATTAGATTTTCAAACAGCGTCGGCTTGCGCGAACTTGCGATCGCACCAAACGCCAATCCGGAGAGCCCATCGTTTGGTGATTCGGAAAAGCTCGTAGAGAGGTCTTGGACAGCGCCTAGAAACTGATTGTATACCTCGAGATCTCCTACCGTGACGGTATCCTGCGCTAGCGTCCCGGTCACATAGCCCGAACCCTATTGACATGATGATAATCACACAAGCGAAAAGATGAGAACAACATACGTATGTGACACTGAAATCTGCCCCTGTGTCACGGTATGTGGTACTGGCGCTCGCCTGGAACGATTTGATTGTCCCGCAGTTACAGTCGATGGTAATCCAGGTGTCTGGTTGACCATAAACGAGGTCGCTTGCGGAAAAAAAAGAGGACCTACCAGCGGAACCTGTATCAAAGTCGATCTCTAGCATCTGCCCTTGGCTGCCAAAGAGCAGTGGGCCATAATACTCGAAATCATCGATGTTGTCGGTGTCGTCCACCAGAGAGATGTTAGTGGTGGCATTCAGGGTGCCTAGAATACGAGAGGTGGCTAATCTGACCGCAGAAGAGAAATTAGAGGGTAAATCTGTGGACGACCTGCGTTTAGAAGTGAGCATGGTAATGTTGGTGGCATCGTCGGATGCGCGGTTGTAGGTATGTCGGAGAGAGGAAGGAATGGCATAACCAGGAGAGGTCCCATGGCCTGCAAGTAGAGCAGGAGCGTTCCTAAATTTCTGCCTGACAGCGGTTTGTGCAGCAATCTGTATCGGGTCAACGAATTGATCGTGATCGAAGGGCAATACATACTGCAGTGGCTCTGTCGAGGTTAGAAAAGGATTGTGAACGCCTAGAGAGAGCCTTGTGGACGTATTTTGAACTGAAACGATGGTTGTAAAGTGGTGTACTGAGGGAGTAGGTGGTCAGGCAGAGGACGAAGAGTGCTAGACGGAGCATTGTAGGAGGGAGATAAAGACTCAAGGAGCGGGGTCATTGTATTATGAATGATCGAAGATTGTGATCAAGACCAATGGATTACGATTTCGGCGGGATGACTGAGGCATGGACGAAAAAGTGTATTGGAGAAACGGGGTACATCTCGTGCAATAAACTGGTATGTCCAAATTATTCAATTTGCCTTTAACCTGTCTTTTGGCTTTGCGCCGAGTTTTTGAGCCTTTTGGGGACCGAGCACCTTGCGGCGGGTGCGGATCATGTGGGTATACATGACATAGAGGCCTAGGGAGGATTTTGGGAAGAGGTAAAAGGGAAATACGAGAAGAGGTACCTGGGATCCATATCAAGACCATTACTGCCTTGAGGCAATCTTCGAGAGACCACTTGGTATAGCGGCCATTTTTCCACTCGGAGATGGTACTGAGGGTGAGGAGCGCCTCGCTGCCGGCACCGATGGGGTAGAGGACGTAAAAGGAGGAGTAGCGAAGCCAGGTGAGCCACGAAGGGGGTTGTACGCCGAGTAGACCGAGGGCATAGTAGGAATAACGAGGGACCTCTGTGAGGGACCAGGCCAAGACCATGGTGGTGTAAATGGGGTTGGTGTGGGTGGCAGGGAAGCGGTCGACGATGGCCCAGATGAGGATCAAGCGAGAGGAGACCTGCATGAAGGTGGTCGGAAGGGGCGACCTGACGAGGCGGAGGAGGACATGGACGACCTCAAGTGCGGCGAGGGATTGGACGGGAGCGAGCACGGACCAGGAGGAGATGTGGGTGGGTGGTACAAAGCGGAGGAGGGCAGCGAGGTGTGTGGAGAAAGCGTTGTGTGAGAGGACGCGTGGTGTTGTGTTGTTGGCGATGCCGGCGATGGTGAGGGCGAGGACAACTGCCCAGCCAACGGCGGAGGCGATGTTGAACGCAAAGAGATACATAGCTTACGTAATAGGTCGAGACACAGCTGAGTCATCCTGAGGACAAATAAGAGACAACAAAGTACCCGTTTTTTCTTACTAATACTCGCGCCCCTCCCCAAACGCGAGTCGATCATTGTCAACCACCCGCCATGCTGCAGTACCCGCAACAGCAACCAGAATCACTTTCAACACCAATCATGCGCCTCCGAGACGATCCACAGCCACCAACTCCACCAACACAGCCCGCCCAGCCACCCACGACAACCACCACGCGCCAGTCTCGCAAGCGCAAGACACCGCCGTCATCCTCAAATCAACCACCGCCGCCACCCCCACCCCAGCAGCAGCAGCAGCAGCACCCTCTCCCTCCCCCTCCACCCGGCGTACATCTCGGACAGATGCTCCCTCCTCCACACGCACTCATCCCCCCAGGCATGGGACACCCCCCAATGTATCAGTACGCACCTCCTGAGTATGCACAACCACCGCCACCCCCGGGAGAGGCCCCGCATGAGCCGCTCGACGGCCAGGGCTCAGAAGACACCAAGTCCGGTGGACGGCAGCTCAGCCAGACTAAGCGCGCAGAGCAAAATAGGAAAGCACAGAGGGCGTTTAGAGAACGCAGAGACCAGTACGTACCTGTTTTGTATTCGTACTTCAGACTCACCTCTGGTTCGCAGACGTGTCAAGGCACTCGAGTCTCGTTCCCAATTGCTCGACGCCGCGCTCGCGTCAGCCGATGAGGCAAATCGACGCTGGGAAGAGTGCAGAGCTCTTGTCGACCAACTCCGCATCGAGAACGCTGCCCTCCGTGCCGCACTCAGCGGCCAGGCTCAGATGAGTGGCTCGTTGGCACCGGGTCAGATATTAGCTGGCCCGCAGCAAGCGCAGGAGTCCCGGTCAGAAGAGGAAAAGGCGGAGACGTCTGCATCCAAGGAATAGCATACGCACCATCATCATCTGGACATCCGCCCGCTCGTTCCTGTCATCTTCTGAATAGTACTTAGCCGCTGCCACGCACCGAGTGTTGTACATGGAAGTAATGTAGTAGTCAGTGGCGAGGTTGGTGGTGGTGAGAGGAGACGAAGAGCAGGAAATGCTGACAAGAGCAGGCGATGGAACGTTTTATGTAACCACGAGCTTTGTCATCTCCTCCTCGAGTTGCTCGTCGTCGTTGGGTAAATTGCGTGCAAGGATGCGGTGAAAATCGCACAGCCAACCAGTTTGTTCACTACCCAATGTTCAGTTGTACCAAATGAACCTCCTTTTCCTCCTCCTCACCCCCGTCGCAGCCCAGTTCACCTCGTATGCACCCACCACGAATGCCCCATGCGAAAACAAAACCCTCGTGCGCACTTTCACTCCGCAGTCGCAGTCCCTGAACCCCCAAGAACAATCCTACATCGCAGCCAGGCAGTCTCTCATCACCACCGCATGGTCTGACTGGCTCGGCAATGGCTCTGACATCGGGTACTCCTTCGCTCTCTTCAACGCGTCCTTGCCGACCATAGGCGTCGCCGTCGGTGGCCAGGGCTATCGCACCTCTCTCTTCGGCGCAGGTGTCTTTTCAGCCCTCGACGCGAGGAATACCACCGCAAAAACAGCCGGCACGGGCGGTCTCCTTCAGGTCGCTTCCTATCTCGCCGGTTCATCAGGTACGTCTTACTCGCATCCCGCCCCCTAGCCTCTTGACCTCGTCTCCCAGGCGGCTCATGGCTCACCGCGTCGTTGTTGCTCAACGATTGGCCTACTCCGTCAACGTTGGTATATGGAGACAGCAGCGGTCTTTCGGGATGGATGTTGGACTTGGATCTCATCGCACCATCCGGTGTCAACCTGGGTGACGTCAACAACCAAAATTACTGGGGAAGCATCCTTGCAAGCGTCGAGGCCAAGGCCAACACATCTATGTCCGCTCTTCCCTCCTCTTCATGCACTCCTGTTGACACGTTCTGTCGTAGTGATACCAGCCTCACAGACCTTTGGGGGCGTGCGCTCTCCTACCACTTTTTGAATCAAACGACCACAAGTAATTTTTACACTAATGATACCGGTCATGGTGCAGGACAGCTCTGGTCACAAATTCCCCTGTTACCCTCTTATACCAACCAGTCGATGCCATTCCCTATCATCGTCGCAGATTCACTGCCTCCACAGTCTGTCTCAACACCTGTCGTCCCTCTGGATTCAACCGTCTATGAGGTGTGTGTCCTATCCCTTTCCCTCCTGCATCTGACTGATGGTAGCAGTTGACACCTTTCGAGTTTGGCTCATGGGATCCAAACCTTTCCGCTATGACGCCAATGGCTTACACTGGCACGCATGTAGTCAACGAACTGGCAACCTCTTGTGTCACTGGATTTGACCAGGTATCCTTTCTAATGGGTTCGAGCGCAAGCATCTTCAACGTATATAGTTTCTTGTTCCCCCTTTGTGGTTGCTCATCTTCCGTCATAGGTTGTGGATGGACCGAGTGGCAATTTCACCGGTTTTGACACACAGAATGGTGATGTCGTAGGAATGCAGTTTCTATACGACCAACTTTCTTCCAAGGTCCAAACACGTTCCTTCAACGTCGCCAATTGGCCAAATGTGTGTGAGAACTTTGCTACGATCAAAGACTCATCTGACCCTGCCAAAGCCATTTCAAGGTGTCAGCCCCTCTACGTTTCAGGATTCCACTTCACAGTGGCTGTCACTTGTAGATGGTGGCTCCAATTTGGAGCAAGTACCTCTCGGATCTCTGTTCACGAAAGCGAGGGCACTTGACGTAGTCATTACCGTGGACGCTAGTGCAGACGATTCCAACCAATGGCCAAAGTCAGTCTATCGTCGTGTCGCACAAATGAGCCGCCTAATTAAGCCTACGGCAGCGGCACGACACTTCTTACTACCTCACAGCGAATTTCTTCTGTCCTTTCTTCTTCCCACCAAGCGTTTCCCCCTATACCACCCTCAGCACAGGACTTTGTCTCCACAGGAGTCAACCAAAGGCCAACTTTCTTTGGCTGTAATCCAAATCAAATTCCACCCGAATACCCTCTTGTCATCTACATCCCCAACTCACCCCCCCTGACCGGCAGCCCTCCCGCATCCAAGTAAGTCCCCCGATCTGTTTGTCCATCTCTGCTTATTCGTCCAAGCACCGGGAACCTTCAATTCACCTACACCCCGCTCTCAACCGCCGTCTTCATCAATCAAGCCTTCGAAAACACGCTTGGCGGATTCATGCCCAACACCACCCAGCCCGATCCCAACTGGGGCAAGTGTTTGCAGTGCGCCGCGCTCGACCGCGCGCGGCTCAAGCTCACCCCGCCATCGCAGCGCTCCGACACGTGCATACGCTGCTTCATGCAGTATTGCTATGACCCGAATCGACCGCCGAGCGCGAGCGAGCTGCCGAATCGGGACTACGTCTATACGAACCCGGACCTGGGTGGCGTGAGCAAGGTCGAGGCATTTTTGAGCCGGGACAAGGGCGCGATCATTGGCGGGGCCATCGGCGTGTCTGTTTTGATCGCAGGCGGGATCACGTTCATGTGCGTGTCCTCGTCCAGACGAAGGCATTGAGCTGACCTAGTGCACAGATTCTGGTGGCGGAGGCGAACGGAGCGTAAAAATCGATACTCGCGTGTGCACGAGTTGAGGGAAGACGATGAACCGTGGAGGTTTTATGAAAGCTATCGCGAGGAACATGAGATGCATCGGTTATCGTTATTCTAGCACTCGCTGTCTGTCATGCTTTCGACTTTGGGAGATCAGTGTATGATGACATATACCATGATTAGATGTCTATTTTATTCTGTCTGGTAAGATAAATAAAGCAAGGGTCATACATCATGTCAATTCGCCCACGCTCATATCACCAGGTCCGGGTAGATGCTCCAAGATCACTTGCTTAGTAGGACTCTGAGAGCGCGCGTTTAAGCTCTGGTTCGACAGCGGTTGTCTCGAGACCCTGACAAACAGCGAACGCGGCTTGCTCTCTATCGGCACCACCGATGATTTGTACAATTCAATTTCGCGGCGCAGGTCGTCGTTGGATGCCATCAACGTATCCCGTTCGCGCGTACACACAAGCAGTTTCTATGAGCGCATCAGCAGCCGCCTAGGGAATCAACCCGGACGCACCTGCTTGGTTTCCCCGAGCTCCCTCCGAATCCTATCGACATACACGATCCTCTGGGCTGGATTTTGATGCCCGAGTATCTCAGCATTGAACCGGCTCAGCCGTTCCGCTTCCTCCTCTGCCAAGTCGTTCCGCGCCAACAGCCCCTCCGTCTCATCCAACAGCTTGTAGTATGCATCTTGGAACCGAGAGGCATCGGCCAGCTCGTGATTTAACCTATGCGCGAGCCTCATCAGCACCTTGCGTGCCCATCAACTTCAAGACCTACTGCTCCATCTCTGCCTTGAGCGTATCTTCAGCAGTCTTGCTCATGCCAAGCTGCATCGACAACTTCTGTGCGATCTCCCGCTCCTTTTGCAACGCCGCCTTGTGCTGAGATGCCTGCTCAGCGAGCTGCTTCTCCACCGCGTCCATCTTTTGCTGCAGGGCGTTACGAGACTGGCGCATCTCTGCCACTGTGCCTTGTTCGTTGGCAAGATGGCGGCTCGCCTCTGCAAGCTCCGTTTGCAGTTTTTGAAGTTCGACGCTCGACGCTTCGCGGAGAGCAACATGACGAGCCACCTCCTCCATGAGACCAAGGTTCGTAGACTTCTCTTGTCGAATGTCGTTCTCTAGATCGTTCACTTGTAACCGTATCTCGTCTCCTAGATCACGGTAGAAGCCGTGTGCTGTCTCGTGGTACTCGACGAGGCCCGCCAAGGCATGTCCCTGCGCAATATCAAGACCAAGGGCCGCAAGCTCGTTTTCCAAGCCAGACATATCATCGTCGCGGCCGTCGGTTCGGTCGAGACTGCTCTCCTGAAGTAGTCGGGTGTACAAGTCGAGTGCTTCTTCGGCTTCCTTTTGTTGTTTAGACAGGAATTTGTTCTCTTCGTTAGCTTGGCGTATGAGGTGCGCTAGCTCTGTTACTTGGGCCTCCGAGTTGGCAAGCTTCCGCTCCAGGCGTAATGAGCGCAATTGTAGTGCAAGGTGTTCCTCCTTCAGGTTCGCATGCGCGTTAGCGGAGACCGTTGTAGACGCGAGCCGTGCATATTCTTCTGCGACACAGCCGAGTGCCGTCTTGCAGTACTCCAGTTGCATCAAAAGCTGCACTTCTCGATCCTCGGCTTCGTCTCGAGCCGCACAAGCGGCTTCCCTTGCCTCTTGGCCATCCTTTTGCGCCGCATCCAGTTCCTGCTGCAAGCGAACAGAATCCGCACGCAGCCGCGCGCCCTCCTCGTCCGCCTTCTTCTTGACATCGTCCAAACACTCCTCGAGCATCTCCCGCCGCGTCCGCTCCGCCACCAACGCCTTCTCCAGTTCCGCCACCTTGGCGTCCCGTCCGTTCATCTCGTCCCTCCACCGCGCCTCGGCACCCGCCAGCGCCACCTTTGCTTCCCCGCTCTCTGCCTCCCGCCGCTCCCGCTCGTACTCGCACGCGCGCAGCCTCGCACGCAGCACCTTGATCTCAGCCTGCTCCCCCTCGCTCGCCCGCTTCAGCTCGCCCACCCGTGCCTCGTACGCCTCGTTCTGCCTGCCCAGCCGCTCGGCGCGCTCAGTCTGCTCGGTGCCCGCCCGTGTCGCGCGCGCGAGCTCCGTCCTGAGCCGCTCAGCCTCGGCGTGGTGCTGTCGGTGCGGTCAGCAGGGCAACGCGCGCACGGGAGGGACGTACGCGCTGCTTGTCATCGGCGTGGACGCGCTCGAGGTCGGCGATGCGCCGGAGGAGGACGGCGTAGCGGTCGTCGCCGGCGTGTTTCCCGGTCGTCTTGGGTCGCGGGGCGGGGCGTGTCGTGCTTGTTGTGCTGGGTGCTGGTCAGGTGAGACGGGGTTTGGGGGGGATATGAAATGGGTACCTGCGGCCTCTGGGGCTTTATCGGATGGCGCTGCGAGCGTGAATCAGAGGAAGGGGTCGATGATGGGCGAGGGTACCTTTGTCAGAGTTTAATCGCGGGGCCTTGTTAAATAGCATGTCGCCGTCGTCGTCGTGGTCGTGAACCAAGACCAAATACGACGACAACAAACGCGTTCGCGAGACATCACATGATTGAAAATCAATCGCGTTCAAGCTTATGTCCATTTTCATTGTATGTAACATCGTAAAATTCGTAACGGTCGTGCAAACTAAATAAGAAACACAGAACATCAAGGCATGGGGGAAGAGCAGTAATCAAATGGGAGAGAGAACGAGGATGTGGGCAGGCTCCATACGCCCAGGAATCGCGGAGCCTGACCCAAGATGAAGGGGAAGCATAAATTTAAAAAAAGGTCACGCAATAAGAAGCCTCTCTGAAAGTCCTACCAGTGATACATGTCAAATCAGCCGAAGAGTCCCCATCAACGAGTGACCAACCAGGACAATATGCGACTAGTCCATAATGCATGTCATAAGGGTGTGACTTGTATGCCTGCATGGAGAAATTTTTGCAAGAGAAGGGAAAGTATGGTGTCGGAGGCGAGGAAAGCCGTATACACACTCCACGCCCCGACACCGAAACGAGTGCGTGGGGGTATGATGCGTATGTATGCATGATGGATACAGAACGATAAGGATTACCGACGCAAGCGTATAATGGGTATATCTGGGGATGGTGTTGATGAGATGTATGGAATTTTGTTGTACAAGCTGGACGACAGGACAGTGGCGGAGAGGACAGGAACTGGTGGGCATTGCTTGAGGTCATCGAGATAGGTGCAGAACCCTGGTATTCCTGCTATCACGACAACAGACGGAACAATGCAATACAACATTCGCGAGCAGGGTCCCCTCCAGTACGCACCATCGAGCGGCCATGCTCAGAGCCCGCCGTCAAGGACACCTCGCACGTCCCTAACTTCACCAAGATCGGCGAGGAAAGGGCACAGGTCGGTGAGCTCAGTGTCGTGGGGATCATTAAACCACGAGGAGACAGGGACTGCATTATTGGGGTGGAAGATATATGAAGCCGGGGAATTGTCCAAGATGATGGTATCAGCAATAGGTCGTCCTAGCTGCGAAAGGTCCTATGAAGAGCTTGAGATGGAGTTGTAGTCAATGACGACGGTACATACCTTGACATAATTGCCCTTGTGGTTGTAACAGCTCTCGCGGAACAAGCGATGGGTAACGACACGATGGATGTCTAGTTTATCCAACACTGGGTCTGCATACTGTGGGATGTTTGGAATCAATTGCCAAGCCAAACGCTGTCGAACAAGACTGACCTTGCTTAGACTGGCGGTGAAGACGACCACCTCGTAAATCTCTCCCATCTTCTTCAAAAAATTGTCGACACCAGGGCGCTTTATGACGTAAACATTATGCCAATGGTACTCGATTTCCACGGGGACAACGTAGTCCGCGTGTTGTATAGACTAGAAGGTCGGCTGAGTTGATGGTGAGAAAGTGTGATGGAGTGTCTCACCTTGAAGCTGCTGTGAACGAGGGTTTCGTCCAGGTCTAGAACAAGACATTTGCGCCCTGCATGCTGAGGTGCGAGTGGGGGCAAGAGCGGCCGGGGTACACCGTCCTGGGTAAAGAGTGAGCTTGACAGTGCAAAGGCAGGTAAGACCTACTGGTCCGATTGGGATGCCAGCTCCCCCGTTCAATATGAGGGCATCTTCGTCATCCTCTTCCATGGGTTCTCCTTCCTCTGGTTCCGGTTCTTCAGCCTCGCCATGAGGCTCTTCGTCCGTAAAGCTAGCGTCGGAATCAGTCGCCGTTGAATGCGACGTATCCCCGACGTGGGGTTGCGGAGCGGGCGATGACGCATGTGTGAGATCCGAGTGGGGGATGGGTTGTGGGGAGAAAACGTCCGAGCCCGTTGAACCGGGGGGCTGTACAGCTCCACTCGTTACACCCTCGGTCTCCGAAACAGGTAGCAGCTTAGTTGGTGTCGGTGGAATAAGGACATCAACCTCAGGATTGGGCACTGAAGGAGTTTCTCTGGGGATTGATACGGGCGCTAAAGCCACCTTTTCGTGTTCCTTCTCCTGGATCTCCCCGTCGAGACGCTGCTTCTCGTTAGGGACGAGGGCATCCGGAGACTTGCCGGATCCCGAACCCTGGGGGGGAGGGGAGGTATCCGGGACGTCGGTGTCATGGGCGCGATCATTGGGTGCGACGCAAGGGACGAGTTTTCGGACAAGCTTTGAGATGAAAGAGGCCTTCTTGGGGGAACGTTGTGAGCCACCCTTTGACTTGTTCGCCTCTTTCGAGGGAGCACGTACAGGTGGGCTTTTGTCTGGAACAGCGTTTGTGAGGGGGGACTTTGGTTTGCGAGAGAACCTGCGGGTGGTACTCAGGGTTGCAGTCGAAGAGCCAGTTGTGGTGTTCGGCTGTGTTGTGGAGGTGGCTGTTAGAGAGCTCTTGTCCTTGTCTTTCTCTGCATGGCGTGCGCTGTCACGCTCGTCTGGGGAAACGAAGGTGGAGACGGTGATGGATGGATTCCGGGTGTTTTCCTTGTCTGTTTCTGTCGACGAGGCGGGTGTGAGGTCGTGCGCCTGCGCAGCTGGCCGGGCGGTGGGGGCGCCGTTCCCGTTCAGGGTTATGTGGGGAGGGTCTGAGGGGGAGGCCATGGGTATGGGGTGGGTATGGAGGGAGACGAGGAGGAGGAGGAGCGGTGTGTCCAAGTTTTTGTACGTGATGTTCACACGTGCAAACAATGTGGATTCATCAAATTGTACACGACTTTCTAGTCCTCCTCAAACCCCCCCTCGAACAAATAATTCGCTGCCAATTCCTCGTTCTTGTCGCATGCAAAGTACGCCTCAATCACAGCGTGCCGTGGAAAGCCCAGCGCTTCAAGCTGCACAGCAATTAGCATAGTCCCAAGCAGCAGAGCCACCACGCACCCGTTCAATCGCTGCCATTTCCTCCGGGGTCACGCTCAGCGCCGTGGGTAGTGCCCCGCCTTCGCCCTCGCCCTCTTCACCACCCCCACCAAGCAGACTCTGTAGCATCTGTGGATTTGCAGCCAGGGCTTGGGCAAGCTGTGGATTTGCTACAGCAAACTGTTGAATCGCTTCCTGCACCTGTTGAGGGTTCTCTTGCGCCAGTCTGCGCAATCCCTGCAGGTCTCCTAGTTGCATCCCCTGAGGGTTGCCTCGAAGTCCCCCTAGGCCTGGGCCTCCAAGGCCAGCGCCAGCGCCAGGCACAGCACCGCTCTGCTGCCTCTGCTGTGCAAGCTATAACAATGGAAATGTGAAAAGAATGCGAATCAAGATGATCGCGAGTATACCTCAAACAAGTTCTGAGGTTGGCCAGTAGCGACTGGTGCTGGCGCAGTAGGAGGGGGAACTGCAGGCTGCACCGGGGCTGCTGCTGTCGGTGCTGCAGGTTCTTGAATGAGATGTGTAGGAATGCCCTGTTACCTCGAAGCTCAGCTCAGTTTTCGGTGCACACCGATTGGCTCACGTTAAATAGGTATTCCACTGCGCGGTCGGGGTTATTGAAACTTGCTCTTAGGGCGCGTTGGACTTGATCACGTTCAAAACCCATCTCCACCATGTTCTGTACTGCACTTTCGAGTGCAGACCCCGTGAGAAAGCCACTCGATGAAATTCCAGTTGGCTCAGTGGAAACGGGCGCAGGGGCAGGCGCGGTTGGTGGGAGAGGCGCAGAGGGGGCTGGTGTGGGTTCCGATACCACTGGCGCTACTGGTGCAGCGGGTGGGGGTGCAACGGCGGGTGCAGCAGATGAAGAGGAAACAGCAGGTGTCGTAAACGTTGGTTTGGGCTACGAGTACAGGTGAGATGGATTGGCTAATGGTAGGGACGTCGATACCTTTGCCACCATGAGCACTAGAAAGTTCTTTTCTTTGATCTCACATGATGCCACCGTCTTGGGATCGGGAAGTACTCGGCCTGATCACGGTGGATGGATAAGTGGGTCGAAGATGAGACAGATGAGCTTACCGGAATAGATCAACTTTTGCGATTCAACCGAGTGGCCCTGGGCTGCCTGGATCTTCTCCTTGAGTACTCCTACGGTATCTTCGCCGTCTGCGTCGATCTACGGCTGTCTCAATGTCTCCATCCGGCTCGCATGCGGTATGACTTACGTGGAAGACCTTTTGCTGCAGGGTCTTTATCGTTATCTTCATTATGGACGGAGAGCAAGCCTCGTTGCGTGACATCATGCGTAATCCTCGTCACTTGATGTCACGTCACTCAAACGGGGTGTCTGGGGGCATTCGGCATGCAGCAAAGGGGCGGATGCGGCGCGGCCAACGCCAGCGAGCTCGACGACGACAACGACGACCTCCCGCGCGCCATGGAGCCAGTCCACGGCGACGAGTATCTGCGCAGAATCGCTGCGTTCATCAGACTCAACGACAAGGGTCTTGCGGAGGCCGGCTTCCAGCGCCGCCGTCACCGCACGACCACCTCCCAGCCCTCGATATTCAACCCGGTGGGCTGGTTCGTCCCCAGCGACGCCCACCAACCACCCCCACCGCGCCCTGTAACCTTTGCCATCGATACCCATCGTCTTTTCTATGTTCTCATGCGCATCGAGTCTCTCGGCATCGACGTCGGCTCTCTCGACGTCACCGTCGACAACCCCTCCAAGCCAATGCACTATACACACATCAACCTCGGCCGAGCACCAGACAGATCCGAGACCCTTTCCCTTGCCTCCTTCCGCTCTTCACTCTCCGCCGTCTCCGGCCTTTCTTTGGGCGCCGGCTGGTGGGGCCGGCCTGAGCAGCAGACCATTGATGCGGAACTCAAATTCATCTACAGTAGCTTCACCAAAATGCCCGCACTGTTGCTCACGGCCCCTGGACCCAAAGTCATCGCTGAACTCCAGGACGATCCTCCGAGCCGGAATGCACTCCCGCTCGACGCGTTCAAGAACCTCCAGACCCTCGAGACGGTCGACATTGATCCCCGCACACTGATTGGCTGGGATAGACATTCAGAGTCTCTTCGCAGCTTGACTATCAAGCGGAGTGGACTCGAGGATGTGGCCGATATATTCATCGGAGCAGTACTGGATGACCAAGCGCGCAGGGATGGTTCGCTCAAGGACCAACGGTCGAGGCAGATCCCTCGCAGACAGCGGTCGTGGAACAATACGCCAGTGCCCGCTGCTGTTCCCGAGGACGCCGAAGAAGCGAGTTCTATCCCCTCTCCCACTTCGCCGCTCTCCCCATACAAATGGGGATTACTTAGACACCTCTCTCTCGCAGACAATGCCCTCACGTTCATCCCAACAGACCCTCTCCCATACCTCGTCTCTCTAACGCACCTCGATCTGTCGTCGAATCTCCTTGTCTCTGTACCGCATGGGCTGTCTATCCTCCACAATCTCGTTTCACTCAATTTGGCTGATAACATGATTGATTCCGTTCTCGGAATCTACACACACCTCGGACAGGTTCTGCACCTGAATCTTTCCCGTAACCGTCTCGAGTCAATCTGCGGTCTAGAGCGCCTCATGGCACTAGAGCGGGTGGATCTCCGCTTTAATCATATTGATGAAAGTGCCGAAGTTGGACGCCTAGCGACACTGCCCAACATCGGGGAGGTGTGGATCGAGGGCAACCCGCTGACGGAGATTGAGGACAACTATCGTGTCGCGTGCTTCGAGTTCTTTCACAAGGAGGGAAAAACAATATCATTGGATGGTGCTAGTCCGACGTTTTATGAGCGAAGAGGGCTGAAGCCGGTTGCGGTGGAGCAGGTGGATTCTGCCAAGGACGTGCCCATGCCATCCTCCCCTCCCGTCGTTGCCATCGGATCCGCGAAGGTGAAGGGGGATTATGGCATGGCAACGGACAGTGTTACCTCACCGACGTCGCTTGCTGTTTCGGGGCGGCCCAGGAAACGCAAGACGAAACGAATCGTGGATCTGAACGGGGAACAGCTGTCTCGACCAACTACGTTGCCAGCTGTTGGGTTGCAGCCATCGCAGCGTGGGCGAACGTATTCGATGTTTGAGCCGCCAGATGGGGGTGTTGTGAGCGGTGAGAGGGAGGCAGAGCTGTACCGGGCGCGGATTGAGGCGTTGCGGACGGATATGGGGGAGGGATGGCTGAAGGTGTTTAGCCAGAGCCAATAGGGTGACTGGGGTCCTAGCGAGTGTATATCGAGTGCAACATTTTGGTTGAATTCTCACACCAAACCCGTTTCTAGCCAAACCTGCTTGTGGCCTCGTCGCTCTTTACACCTCTTTAACTTTCCTTCTACAATGGGTTCCAACCTCTCAAAAGCGCTCGGTGAGCTCGTCGTGCCAGACGACATCCACAGCTGATCGACAGCCCAGGTCGCCTCTTTGGCAACAAGGAAATGAGGCTCCTCATGCTTGGCCTCGACGCTGCTGGCAAGACAAGTATGCCGTTCTTGTCCCGCTCAATCACCCGCTCATCTACACCCACCTAGCTATTCTGTACAAACTCAAGTTGAACCAGTCCGTGACGACGATACCAACAGGTCGGTCCTCTGCCCAATACTTGCACGTGTTAACGCGATCGCAGTCGGGTTCAATGTCGAGACGGTCACTTACAAGAATGTCAAGTTCAACGTGTGGGACGTTGGAGGCCAAGATAAGATTCGTCCGCTCTGGAGACACTATTACACTGGCACCCAGGGTCTCGTTTTCGTAGTCGACAGTCAGGACCGAGAGAGAATCGACGAAGCAAAACAAGAACTGCACCGCATCCTCAGCGACAGAGAGATGAAGGAATGCTTGTTGCTCGTCTTTGCCAATAAACAGGATCTTCCTGGAGGTGTGTTGGTATGCCCTGATATGTTATTCGTGCGCTCATTCTCGTGCAGCTATGTCGCCTGCCGAAGTCACTGAGAAGCTGGGTCTGCACCGCATGCGTGACCGTTCGTGGTATGTCCACCCCAGGTAAGCCGCTTTCTCTGTTCTTGCACTCGTCTGACAGTCGCACAGCTGCGCAACGACGGGCGAAGGGCTTTTTGAAGGACTTCAGTGGTTGAATCAGAACGTGAAGAAGCGGCAACCATAAATATGCATGTGCACCACCTTTCTCCATGTTCCACACCATCTTACCCGGTTGATAGAAGATCTTTCGGTTTCGTCGATACCCATGTTATGCTATTTCTCTACGGCCTGTGACGACCTGTTTCTTGCACGCACGACAGACTATCTGATTCTCGTCATGTCCCTCCAATATCCCTTAGCCTCTAGTCTTTTCTCTTTTATCTTCTATTAGTCGTTTATATAATGGGAAGAGCTCCCTTGTGAATTTGCAAGAATGTCGTGCTAGCCATAGTATAAATCCCACCCTCTCCGAAACACTTCTTTAAATGATGCTCTCCCTCCTTCGTGCAACTAGACAGCCCTGCAGGGGACTCACCTCCGTCGTCCAGGGCTTCACGGAGTCCGTCGGAAACACCCCTCTAGTGAGCAGGACAAGTGCCCCGTCAGGCTCGCTCACAAATTCCAAATAGATCCACCTCAAATCCCTCTCTGAACAAACCGGAGCCAACATCTTTGGCAAGGCCGAATTTCAGAATCCTGGGGGCAGCATCAAGGACCGTGCCGCGGTCGGCGTCATCCGCGACGCAGAGGAAAAGGGCCTGTAAGCCACATCATCTAGGTCGCACAGGCGAGCACTGATCGACCCTCAGGATACGCCCCGGCGGGACGGTCGTCGAAGGTACTGCTGGGAACACGGGCATCGGCCTCGCCCATGTGTGCCGCGCCCGCGGCTACAACTGCGTCATCTTCATGCCCAACACGCAGGTAAGCCCCCGCCGCCCCGCCCGCGCAGCGCGCTCAACGCCGGGCACAGAGCCAAGAAAAGATCGACCTGCTGCGCATGCTCGGCGCGGAGGTGCACCCCGTGCCGGCCGTGCCATTCGAGGACCCGGGCAACTACAACCACCAGGCGCGCGCGTACGCGGCGCGGCTGGACAATGCGATATGGACGGACCAGTTTGACAATACGGCGAACGCGCACGCGCATTATGTGACGACGGGCCCCGAGATATGGACGCAGACGGCCGGCGCGGTCGATGGGTTCGTGTGTGCGACGGGCACGGGCGGCACGCTCGCGGGTGTGGGCAGGTATCTCAAGGAGCAAAGTGGCGGGAGGACGCAGGTGTGGTTGGCGGACCCTCCTGGGAGTGTGTTGCACACGTATCTGTCGAGTGGCGGGAAGCTTATCGAGCGCTCGGGGAGCTCGATCACCGAAGGTTGGCATTTTCTCCTGGGTCCGCGCTGTGTTGTCAAGCATGATTTTTGCAGGCATTGGTCAGGGCCGTGTGACGGACAATCTGGCGACGTTTGTGAATGATGTGGACGGGTCATTCATGATTGCGGACGAAAAGTCGATTGTGATGTTGTATCAGCTGTTGGATACTGAAGGTCTATACCTTGGTGCGAGCACGGCTCTGAATGTCGTTGCCGCCGTAGAACTTGCGGAAAAGCTTGGCAAAGGTATGTTCAATGCCTTCTCTTCAAAGTATAGCCAACATATGATCGTCAGGAACGAACATCGTCACCGTCTTGTGTGACGGCGCATATCGTTACCAGAGCCGACTCTTCTCCAAGCAATGGTTGCGCTCTAAAGGATTGTACGACGTTATACCAGAACATCTGAAAAAATATGCCGTTTTGGATTAGTGTAACGCTTGCTGGTATGTAGTTGCATCTGACAATGGCACCATCGCGAATGTGCCATACAGCTAGTCCTTTCGTCCAGGATCGCGGTCGTCCAACCTCTGCGATGATCATCAATCTCATCTTGCCGTGGGGCAGGCGCTTCCAGTCTCTTTCGCGGAATCGCGGCTCAATTAGCAGCTTCTTTTGCGCGTTCATGCGGTCATGTCTCCACGGGGAAGAGTGGGTGTATTGCATGCAAGACGGATCCTCGCAGTGGGCACGCGAGAATGCCCCCAGCCCCGATGCATGATGACATTTCACGAAGAAAACGAACAATGGAACTTTGGCCGTACCTTTTGAAAAGAACCATTGTGTACCTAGTTTACCTGACAGGGTGTGCCCTGGTGGCAGGGACGAGCTCGGAAGGGAGTCCCAGTGATCACTAGTACTGAAGCCTTGATGGGAAGCGTTGCTCTCTACATCATCTAGTGTATGGAGTGCCATGGGATCAGAAGGACAGCAACAATGGAAGGACGCGCCTAGGATCTAAGAACCATCGTGTACGTACTTGGTTTACCTGCCAAAGCCACTAAATAACATTACAGTAAGCTCCCCTGAGGAAGGCTTCCTCAAAACACTAACTATTTTGGAAGTCCGGATGTCCCCAACACCAGTACCGAATGGCCTTTAACGCCGACACACTCCACGAGAACCTCTTTAAACTCAGCAAGGTACCAGGCGTGACACAGTTTGTCGTAGCAATCTTCTAAGAAGGATCAAGTTTCGGCGATCAAGCGCTGATCGGCCTTGTTCTGCATGCATAGCAAACTTTCTTCTCCATCTGGGTTCTATACAGATAAAGACCTGCTTATGGCGCTCTTTCTCCTCGACTCCTAGCGAGGCAGTGTGCACTAGTATTGTACACAGCCAAGCATTG
>JBBPMS010000057.1:59735-78585 GCA_038090435.1 Phylloporus scabripes | reverse complement strand
GAACATCAGCTAAGAGTCCCTGTCGAGAGAACGTACGATGTTGCGTCGATATTTTATACATTTCAAGTTCATCATTCAAGAAGCTGAGTTGTGGCTTTGAGGCTTGTTGTGCAACGATCGAAATGATAGCTAGACGTTGATCCTGATTATGAAAATCCATGTCATTCCAAGCATCGTGCTTATCCTCGTCACACGACAATAACCTCGCTGCATGCGTCTGCGACCCGGCCTCGTATGCCTCAACCAACTCCCAGCGCGACACCTCGTCTGTTGAGGACTCGTGTATCTAGCGAAGCGAATACGTCAACGAAACTCGATCACACTAACGCGGCAACATGCACTTACTCGACGACGTCCCGCGATCACAGGTGCTGCCTCAGAACCTTGCACACACACGCACCGAGCCGTATCGCAAGCGTGGAAGTGCCAAGCGCCTTCCGCCTGGACGACAAGACAACCCGTACTAGGGGACACGTTTCGTGCAGCTTAGGACGGTCACATCGATAATGAGGTCCTCGGGATGTTGGCGAAGCGAATCCTCGATTTCCATTAGTGATACTAGGTATCCTGAGCGTAAGTTAATAGGGGGTAAGTTGGTATTCTGTGAGGGGGCTACCTTAGATTAATCTTCAAAACGGATGTGAGTCTGCGCAAACATGGCAGATGAAAAGGCATACTTTCTAGGGCAGCTATGCGTACCGTCAAACATTTCCCCGGCCCTGGGGTGTTCTCGTAACCAGCACAGCCATTACGGAGTTCGCAAGGCTTTTTCAGGCCAGCCAGTCGACCGTCTTCACGTAGTTCCACTCCAAGAAGTAGTTTTCAGACTGACCCTGTGATGTTCTAGGCTAGATGGCTCCTCAGGATTCCAGGACCGACTGGATGGAGGCGAAGTGTTGAGTCAGGCTGAATCACGCGTACGTGACAAATGTGACCGACGCGGTGCCGCAAGTCGCGCGCGGGTCAAATTACTATGAGCTCTCGTCGTCCTCATCGTCCCAGACGACGACCAGTGTCAGTATGACCCTCTCAATCGCGAGTGATTGCAGCGACGACGATCTAGACTGGGAGGAAGTGTATGTTCCAGAGCAACAGGAGCAACTCGACTCTCCGCCTACTTTAGAGCAAAATATCGAAATCACTCTCCAAGCGCGACCCAAGAAGAACGATTCCAAGTGAGTGAATATTATACTCATCGCTTCGTACTCATTGTGACCATGAACAGGAAAGAAGCTGCTGGTACCCTACATGCCCAACGTGTTCTCCGTACTGCTTGTCACAAGATACACACTGTCGCCCTCCTTGCCAACGCTCGGATACGGAACAAATGGATAAACGATCCCTTGCTCCATGTAGGTGTCTTCTTTCTACCCCTTTGTCGTCTGACTCATGCCACCAGGCCCGGCTTCTCTCCGTTACCCCACTCTCGCTCCAAAATGGATTCGCAACGATACACAAGTCCCGCATTCCGGATCAGAACAAACGTGGTCGCCTCTTTGAGGCTGCCGTCGATCGACTTGTCACCTGGTGGTGTGAAACCTTCTTTTCTATCACACCTACCGGCCACATCAAGAGTCAAACCTTCGAGGAGGTGCAGGATCAGATCGCTTCCGCCAGCAATCCCGATTCGTCGGAGCCCGAGCACACCGGCGATGAGCGGATTCGTAGTGTCGAGTCCCTCATGAAGCATGTCCTCATGCAGCGTGGATCTAGAGACACCAGCGCCCAGCTTTTTACTGCGCTGTGTCGGGCCCTCGACGTTCCTGCCAGGCTTGTCGTCAGCTTACAGAGCGTTCCTTGGAAATCGGGACCACCCATAGGGGCGAGATCACTAAGTAAGTCAACGCGTTTGCCGCCTCACGTTCTGTTTAAGCGATTATGTCAATGTGTTGACAGAATCGCCCGATCCAACGACCACACCACCCGTCTTTTGGACGGAAGTATTTTCCCGTCCGGACTCGCGCTGGTTGCCCGTGGATCCCATCCGCGGCATTGTCAATAAACGTCACGTTTTCGATCCAAGTCACACTCACAACTCAACGGGCAGGAGCCCCATCAAGAAAGATAACCGCATGTTATATGTCATTGGCCTGGAAGAAGACGGCTTTGGTCGCGATATTACCGCGCGATACGCCCGCGAATACACAGCAAAAGTATCCAAAGTTCAGGCTGTCGGTGCGGGCCCTGCTGGTGGGCGTAAAGAGTGGTGGGCTAGTGTCGTGCAATCCATCACGAGACCCTATCGCCTCGTATGTATAATCCAAGATCCGTGGAGACAACGGAGATGAATGCATTCTAATGGATTTCCCCTTGTTCACAGCAAAGGGACGACCTCGAGGATGATGAGTTACACACGCATCAATTGACAGAAGGCATGCCAACCACGATCGCGGGCTTCAAGAATCATCCCTTGTGCGTTTCCATTTTTCATTGCTATTTATGTGGGGGATACATTGACTTATCTTTTTGCGCCGCATTTTTTTAGGTACGCTTTGGCTCGTCATCTCAGGCGTGACCAAGTCATTGATCCGCCAACGGAGCTTGGCAAATTCAGAGGGGAGCCGGTATATCCACGTTCGTCTGTGATTTCACTCAAAACTGCGGAGAATTGGATGCGGCAGGGTCGTGTAATACGTCAGGGCTGCCAACCCATGAAAATGGTCAAGCAACGCGCCATGACCATCAGTCGACGACGAGAGATGGAGCTTGCTCTCGAACGGGCAAGAGCAGAAGGTCACACCGGCGGTGATGAAGAAATAATGCAGGGGTTGTATTCGCTCTCACAAACGGAGCCGTACACCCCGGAACCCATTAGAGATGTGCGTCGTGACTCTTCATTTAATTATTTCTGTTTCATTTATATTTTCGTTGCCCTCTCTATCGGGAGTTGACGAAAATTTTCTGTTTGAGTAGGGGAAAGTCCCTAAGAATGATTTTGGCAACATCGACTTATACGTGCCCTCCATGCTGCCAGCAGGCGCAGTACATATCCCGTGTACGTCTAGATTGCATCATTGTCTGCTAGAGACTCAAATGTCGATTTACTAGTCAAGGTAGCTGCAAAAATTGCCAAAAAACTTGGGTTCGATTACGCAGAGGCGGTGGTGCGTGTCACCACTCTGGTCAAGCATATGAACATTCATGATATCACTTTTTTTCTGTTCTCCCTCGGGTAACGTGTGCCCACCTATCAATCTAGACGGGGTTTGAATTCAGGAAACGGAGAGCGATGCCTGTCATTCAAGGTATCGTCGTCGCCGCCGAGAACGAAAACGTGATCGTGGAGGTATGTGTCATCGTTGGATTCGCATCACACCACTTTATATCCCTACCATTCTCTTGCCCGTCCGTGGCTGACGTGATTTTTGACCGTGATCTAGGCATGCCTAGAAGCGGAACAAGATGCGGAAGAGCGGGCCTCCGCAAAGCGGTTAGAGCGGGCATGTAAGCGGTGGACGCGCCTCGTGCACGGTCTTCGCATTCGGGAACGACTGCAGAAACAGTACGCGTTGGTTGAAGTGGACAAACCCAAGCAGAACGAACCTCTCCAAGAACAGTCACAACAGCCACTGCAGCGACGTGAGTCGTGGTTGGATACGGACGAAAATGAGGTAGGTCCATTGGATTGTTAAAGACCCTCACCATTGACGCGTGAGCCTGTGTTAGCAACCTGGGAGATATCTTACTACCGCAGACGATGTCGTGCAACCGTTTCATCTCCCGCTCAATGTCCACCCGTACGACCCTGCGGCGGTGGCAACGACGTCCGCCGTGCGCTTGGATGGGGATCACGATCGAATTGGTACGCGTGCTCACTCGCAATTGGACAGGAACATGGACGTCGAAGAGGAATCAGTCTCCAAGGATGACCTTGTTGCAACGGAGGACGTCGATCTCAATGGAGACCTGGCGGTGGACGAGGCGAATGTCCGGCCTCAGCCGCTCAAAGGCCCCCCAATGACGATGCGTGAACTCGCCGAATTGTATGCTGAGCGACAGGGGGAGGGAATGCCACCACCACGACAAGAAAAGGAAGGCGATCTTGCCATTTCAGAAACAGTACACGTTCAAGGGGCCATGCGCAAGGCACCAGGGCGTCGCACAGCAAAACAACGCGCAAGTACGAGAACGGCGCGGACATCAAAGAAACGTACGCGGAAAGAAGAGAGTGAAGATGCTTCTGATGTCGATGGCGAGGGCACGCCTCCCAAGCGTCGCCAGGTCAAGGCGCCGGTGACCCCTGCTGCATCGACACCCAGTTCCGATCTTGGATCGGGCCGTGTGCTTCGACCACGACCGCAGAAGGCGCGTTCGGGAAGAGCGTGAGATGGAAGAGGTGTACAGAAGGGCCGTCGCGGGCTAGACCGGCTTCCATTTTCCTCAATACGGTATATCATACTTTAGTTTTATCTATACAATAACCATTCCAAACCTTGTCTCATAATATCATCACGTTGCTGCTACGGGATTGCCGTTAGTCGAGTCGGACGGCGGCATGGGTACTAGGCGCGCAAAGGTGAGGTAGGACGTATGACCGCGTACGTCCGGGGACACCTTTGAGCAATTGAGCTTGGCAGGCGCTTGCACCTGACTCGGACCTGCAACGGCGCCGACGTCAACATCCTCACCCGCCTCGTCCGCACCCCCGTCTGTGGGCACCACGGTCTCGCTCGACCCTGCCTGCGCGGCTGTGTCCACTCGCGCCCTCTTGTCCTTTGCGCGCCCTGTCCCTGCCTCTTCCTCATCCTCTTGCTCTTGCTCCAAACCGGCGTCCTCCTGGCGCTTCCGCTTCCCCGCGTTGGCAATCTGCCGCAGCCGCTTCTCCTCACGGTAGTGCTCCATCCGCTTGAGCTTGTCAACGACCTCGCTGAGCCGGCGGGGTGGCGCGCGCTGATAGACCTCGTGCGGACGAAGGAGGGTTTCATACATGGTGATGTCTTCATCGACGACGATGGACGGTGAGTATGGGGAGGAGGGAGGGGAGGGGACGTACCCGTGAAGCCAGCGTCATTGAGCGCGCTGACGGTACGTAAGACCTGCTCCATGCAGGGGCTGAAGCAACATATGCGCGTCGGACAGTCTTTCTGATCAGGAAAATATGTCAGTGTTATCGGGTGCACGGGATCTCGCACGCATCGGTAAGAGATCGTTTTTCGTTCTTTTCTTGGAGGGGTAGAGAATGGTGGCTTACCCGCAACGCTTTTTTCGCGTGCTCGATGGCATCCCACGGCGCGGGGAGGTCGAGGAAGACTGGTATAAGGGGGAAAGGGGGAAACGTGTGAGGAGAGAGTGGAGCGATGGCGGAACGTACCCGAATCGACGAGGTTTTCGACTGTAAAACCATCCTTGCATACGTTTCGGTGTGTCAAGGTGACGATATCTTGCATGCCATGCCGCACAAACTCTTCTCTGGAGCGTCGACGACGCCACGCGATAGGGTGAGTAGGAGGGCACTCTTGTGGGGTAAGAAAAAGAAGACGCACCTCGCCTTATCGGCGCGCGCTTCATGAAACTCATAGGAATAGAGGTGGCCGGATGTACCGATGGTTCTAGCAACGGAGTGCGAGAATGAACCGGAGCCTGTGCCTGAGTGGAATAGGATGATGAATGAGCAATATGGTCTATGGTGTAATTGAGCCACCTTAATAAAAGGGAAATGGAAGGGTGGTCGATTGAAATATAGACTTGATGCACCACCAAGACGTTGGAAGTGGGATTGATACGAGGAGATACCATCTCGCGTGGTAGAGGAACGAGCGATGGATAACGAAAAAGGGCGTACCTGCTTCGATGACGTGGCTCCCGCGCCGGATGTCAAGCCACGAGGTGATGAAGGCGATGTCAGCGAGGTAGAGAATCTGGGTGCGGTGGGGTAGCGCCATTGTCCAAAGCTCTGGTGTAGGGCGCAAGACATGGATGAAGCCCCTTCCGTTGCGCGCGGCAACTCTGGAGCCATAGGGTATGCCAATGAGATCGTTGTGCTTGTAGTGACCGAAACGGGTGTTAAAGTCCTTTCCTGCAGTGATCAGCAGCGGTTGGACGATGTCTCTGGTCTTGCACGAGATGAGGGCAGATATGAGCGCATCAGCGGGGCTGTTCTTACCTGCCAGATGATGACGAGGTCGCCCGGAGCGATCTCGCGCGTGTCTGACCACATTTTTTGATCTTGGTTGGCTACTAAAACAAGGAAGAGATTGAGCTAGTGCGAAGATCTCGCGAATCGGCAGACTAAATGAACCCGTTCTCACCGCTCGCCTGTCCTGATCGTGGCGCGTCCCTGCCAACGATATTCAATCCCTTCACTGCTTTTTCTCGTATCCAGAACTTGATTCTTGATGAATAAAAACTCTCCCTTTCCAATCCCATCGGTAAATGGATTCTGCTAGCACTACCCCCCGCGTTTCCTGCAGTACGTGCCTCTTTCTCGACCCGCTACACTCCTAACTTGTTCGACAAGTTGCCATTGTCGACTTTTCGCAAGACGTACGTGACTTGTTCGGTATCTGTTCAGGCATTCAATATTCACTACCCACGCAGGCGCGCTGGCTCTTTGTAACGGAGTCTATTAGCGACCTTTTGGGTCCGTTCACTGTTCTGTTCCGCCCGCCAACAAAGCTCATGCCTTGCCTCGCCAGGATATGAGCCTCGCGATGTCGTTGGGCGTTCTGCGCTCGAACTCGTACACCCAGACGAATTCCCCGCTGTTAGAAAGCTCCACTAGTGAGTTTTGATCTCCTTTCTTGTTCACCCGTCTCAGCCCCCGCTCCTTTATAGCGACACGATCCGCCAAGACAAGGCAGCAGCCCTCGCCTACCTTCGTCTCAAGCACAAGGACCCATTCAAAGGCTATCTCCTTTGTGCAGTCGTCAGTTACTCCCAGCGTTTATGTATCTCGTCTCAGTTGTTGATCGGGTCTCAGTCACGTACTGTCGTCCATAACGTGATCGTCGGCAGCATCTCTCTCGCGGTACCAGGTCCAAAGGCTTTCCAGAATGCGTCCACAGCACAAGAGGTCGTTGTCGTGACCCCGACTGCGACAGACTTCGAATTTCGCGTAGGTTCTCGGTCGGATCCACCCTCGCTCATCTTAGCGCTCACCACTGAACACAGCGCTGGGGTGACCCCTCACCCATACCTCCCAGCCCGCCTCCGCTTGTACCAGGTATCTCGGACATCCTTGAAGACCCTAATCTAGACGGTGTCCAGATCAGACCCACCTCCCCTCCGATTCTCACATTCAAGCCTCTTCCCTCACAGTCATCACGCTCGGCATTTATACTTGACCGATTCTCAATACACTGCCCTGTTCAATATTGCTCCAATGACCATCTCCTTTCTACCCTGACTGTCATGGGCCGCAGCTTTTTCGACTTTGTGGCGCCTCGGAGTGACAAGATAGTCCGCAGCTGGATTGACGTGATCAAGGCATGGGGCGTCAACGAACGTGGTCAGCCAAGCGACGGTGGATTTGGATATGGGAAATTCTTACTCCTTCCCAAGGGTAGAGATTCCAGGTTAGGGTCTCCCCCTTTACCGACGACTTCCTTTCTTATCATAAGCTCGACCCTCTTTTACTTTCGGATTCAGGACCGAAAGGATGTCTGAGACGCCTTCTACGAGTCGCCGCCGTGACTTGACGGCGTCGACGTCAAGGAACCATGGGCGATCGCTCGCGCTAACCAGTCTCTCCGTGCGGTCGAGGATACACGCGACGCCAGGATCTTCCAGTCACCACGCGACGACCGTCGACCAAGAGATATTGGTCGATGCTATTTTCTCGGGCCACTCGGATGGGATTTTGGTCATCCTTCGTGCAGCGATGCCCCGCTAGTGAAAAGCACGCGTTTCAATAGTACCATCTCATGGATCTTTGTGCGGACAGACGCTCTTGCTACTCCATTTCGTTGTCATCCTTTTTTTTTGCTTGTAAGCATACCCTTACTATACAGTTTGTACACTTGTATCCATGTGGCTGTATCGAAAATATCATATTGTACCATACCGTTCATGCATGTTCGTGCGCAATGCTGCACTGAACACACCTCTAAGAACCATCCGAAGCACCGTTCCAATTGGTCTCAGAGAGACTAAATGGGGCAAGTGTGTGCCAGTGGGCGATGTCCACATCTAGGGAACTCGAAACCTGAAATGGATCTGTCGCGTCCGCTCCTTTGATGCGCGCGCACACCAAGACGGGCCCGGACGGCGATACTGCTTCATGATGCTGTACTCATAATTATTCTTAGGTATTGAAGCGAGCAGCAGCATCGTGTCATTGGTCATAGAGATTGTCTCCCACATCCTCACCAGCGTCAAACTGAAACCCCGGAACATGATTCCAACGATCTCGGCAAAAGAGTGGCAACTGACAAAAAAAAATCGTGATTGGGTCTGGCTGTGGCTCAGATTTCGTGGCATTTCGTGGCATACTAGTAGGGAGATACGGTCCGAAGTAGGACGTGCTCGCCTCCCCTCCGACACGACAGCAGATCGTATCACCGTGGAGACTCCACCTAGAAGGGGAAAGAGAGGACGATGTTTGCCGGTATGAATAACATTGCCGTGGTCATATGCATTCGGCAGTGCGACGGGAGCAGATTGAGGTTCGACGGGAGGGAGCCAAGGCGGAGATATTGCCTGACATCCGAGCGTCACTCGCCTCTCCCATAGTAGGCTGTTGTCCCTGCGTGATGTAACATAATTTCTAGAGCCATCCAGTACAAACAGCGACAGTTTTTGATGCGGCTTAAGCGTCGTGTTTCGATCTAAAGTTTGGGTTCAGCCCCTTGGGAGGTGTTTGTTTCTTCTTCAGCGTGTTCGTGCCCTGTGTTCGGATTGGGAAACCAAGTTCGGTCTCAGCTCATACACAGCCATCCGGCGAGCAGTGGCCCTGCATGCGTGGAATAAGCGCGGAGATTACCGTCGGATGACACGTCTCGATCTATCTGAGGACATGCTTGTAACGTGATCTGGGGCGTTTGATGGTCCTGAATGGCAGACGAAATAAAGCATTGGCGAAGTAGTCTGTGGTGCTGTCCCTGATGAGAATGGTGGTTATATCGTAAGCTGCGGCTCGATATGTTTCAGTTGAACGTGAACGGAGGGCTATGTGCATTGCAAAGTCGAGGATTAGTAAAACGACGGTGAGAGTGGATGTGGAATTTAAAACCCTGTGTATCAGTGATGGGGGTGCTGGCGTAATGATTGGTCATGGTGGTTCAAGACGTGGGAGGTAGGACATGTGTTTCCTGGTGGAATGGTCAGATGAACAGCTGAACAGGGGTCATGGCCAGAGTGGGTTAATCCAATGTAGTGCCCCGATAACATTCTTGGACCCGTAACTTGCTCTCAAACGAGTCTACAGTCAATCAGAAGAGCGGGGACAGGTCATGTTGTTTGTGTCATACGGCCCGGGCCCCACACGTCAGCTGGGTGCCACGTAAGTACCGCGAGCGCTTGCTCGTGCAAGAATACGTAAGAGGCGATGTGCATACGAGGCCGCAGGAGCAAGGAACAGGCGTTTTTCTTGGTTTTGGGTGGCAATGTGGAGGACTTTGGTGGCACCAGGTCCCTTGGCCCACCCACGGTTCGAAGCTAGGCCAAAATGATCACCGCGGTCTAGGGCTACACGCGAGCCTCCGCAGTGCACATTTACCCACTTTGACCTGGGAGACCCAATGACCAGATGCCAGGCCGCAAAGACTCATTGTTGTCTGTCCATGGACTCCATCAGGACTCGGTGAAGATGGGGGGACTTCCATATATAGAAGTTTCGAGGGCAATGAACTGTGTATATCGGGATCGGGCGTTATTGGGATGAGAAAATTTGATGGGAGACTCTACGCCATGGGATTTTAGATGGTGATGTGTTCGCGGTCGTGCTCATCGTCGTGGTCGTCGGGTTGAGTGTATCTACTTAGTGTACTACGAGATGTCATAGCCGAGTGCCAACAATTGTGCTGTGTAGTTGTGTTTGGGAGTTGCGAGACTTGTCCCACATCCACAACAACGATGGGTCAGGACAGAGACATACTCATGGCCGCTCCTCCTCCCCTCCCCCACCAGCCCACCAAAGATAACCAGGACGTCCTAGAAAAGTACAGAAAGCTCAAAAGGCGCTACTTTGAGCTCGAACAGGTACGTCAGCGTGACACGTCGCCCTTCTCTCCCTCAACGGTCCCATCAGAAACATCAGGACGCCCAGGCAGAGCTGAGGCTCTCTGGCGAGCGGAACGTCAAGCTCAGGGAGGAAAGAGAGTATGTCCCACTTGTCCTGATTATTGTCGTCACGCTCAATGGCGCACAGCCTCATCCTCCAGCGGATACACGAACTCGAAACCCGCTCGGAGCCCAATACCCCGGGGCTTGCCTTCCCCCCATCAAGTGCATTCCCGCGCTCGCTCCTCTCCGCCAAAGTCCGGGCAGCCTTTGTCGCCAATCTGCGCCAGGCCATGGTCGAAGACGAGGCCGAGGACCACAACCTTGATCCCTTGCTCAGCTCCAAGTATCTCGGCCCGCTTGCTCGCAAGCGTGCTGACGAAGAGCACCGCGAACATCTTGAGGACGAATCCCGCCAGGCTCGCCGCCAAACCAAGCGATCTCGCGCAACCAAGGGTAAAGAACCTGTCGTGCCACCAATCCCTACCCAGCCTATACTCACCTTGACCCCCTCCCAACACCAGGAGGGTGGTACCCCTCCCCTCCTGGTCTCTAATAAAGGCGCTCGCTTGCGTCTGAAACCACCTGTCAAGCCATCCACCGAGTCTGACGCGGGGTCCTCCGTCAACTTTCGTCCCCCATCCCCCTTGTCTCCCGCCATAACGCCCCCAGAGGACCATTCCTACCAGCCAGCTCCTTTCACCGAAAATGGTCCACAATCAACCGTCTCTGCCCCACCCCCCGCTACCTCACCACTCCCCGGACAATCGCCAATGAATGCTCTATCACCTGCTACATCCGCACCCCGGCCGTCAGATATCCAACGCCACACTAAGCCCAAACGCTTGAAGGCGCACACTGTCACCTCCAAAAGCTTCAGCATTCCCACCGTGCCGCGGGATAAGAAGGGCCGCCCTCTATTACCGCTTAATGTGGGCATCATGACCGTCATAAGTCTCGGCGAGGTTTGCATGCGAGAGCACTTCCATACAGAGCGATACATTTTTCCTGTCGGGTACGAAGTGACCAGGTGGGTCCCTCTTACTACCATCAGCCAACGCACGGCTGACATTACCTTAGACGCTACCATTCAACAGTGGATGCCAACAATGACGCCGTATACCACTGTTCCATCCTCGATGGTGGAGATGGGCCCAAGTTTCAAATAGTGGCGTCAGATCTCCCCGAACGACCAATGATCGCTGGCACGGCAACAGGTGCATGGTCATCGATCGTCAAACAGGCAAACGCGATCCGCAATCGCCAGCATTCCAACTCTGTCTCTGGACCCGATTTCTTCGGTCTAGGACAGAACACCATTAAACACCTCATCCAGGAACTTCCCAATGCCGATCGGCTGCGTGATTACGTTTGGCAACATTTTGTTGAGGGCGGGTGAGTCACATTCGCTGTTTTTGCTTGGTGAATGAGACCTGGTGCCCTGAGGGTCCATTGAGCACTTATTCTGTTGTCCAACTCTTTGTGGCCCCTTTCTCTTTTGCAAGCTTCTCATTTCCTAATTATCACACAATGTGACGCAGACCTTTAGGCGGTAGACATGCAACCGTCATTCCCGCCCTCCCAGAGGATCATGATCCTAATGCACCCAATGACGGTTTTGTCGACGATTCTGTCAACACCCCTTACACGCACCCACCACCATCCCATATACAACCACAACCGTTTACAACCACGACTATCCTACTCCCACCACCCACAACGGGTGACACGTTGAGCATACATGAGTACCGGCCACCACCCCCCAAGGATCCTGACACAAAACGCCAAAGCAGTAGTAATACCAATGGCGGCACTTCCCACCCGCCAAACACAAGATCACAGACCAGCTCTCACTCGGCATCCCCACCCAATTTAAATCAAAGCGGATCGACGCCTCCCCATCACCCTAACTTGAGCACATCCCAACAATACGCAAATGCGTCAACAGCACCCACGGTTCCAGCGACGTTTGCAAGTATCATGAACGCGTATCCGCGGCAGTTATCTGGGCGCGACGAGTCACAGACACAGTCGCGTCCAGGCTCAAGAGAGGAACCGCCGCGGCGACCTGTGCGCGAATAGATCGCCTGCTTTGTACGGTTTAGTTTAGTTGCCTCGGTCTAGATGTGTATGTGGCTCCCTCGCGGTTCCTCGCCGGTCTATTCTTTCTGCTGTTTGTCTTTTTTGGTCATATGTTTATGGTCGATGGATATCGTACGTTTACTTTCGGTATGTGTCGTATAATATTTTCTTGTAGATTTCTGTGCTTTGATTGCACTATGATTATTGTCGTATCTCGTTCGTATCCCACGCCACTTTTGCAGCAAAGTTCGAGTTGGCTGATCTTTGCTTTTGTTGTTGCTACACCAAGCTTGAGTGGATCCTGCCGTCCCTGTTTTCTGGGTGACATTGCTGGTGGGTGAAATCAAGCTTGAGTAGTGCATCGTACCCCGGTGGGTGTCGTGCAGAGTCGCCCATAGATTTGGTGGGCACGCTGACCTCTGTACGATGCCCGCGTGGTCGTCTCCAATGGACGTACACCTCATTCGGGGGACCAACATCGAACTAGGCACACGAGTGGTTTCTTGGGTGTGCTGCCTCTTGTGGGGACTCCGTGCCCGTGGCGAGGATCGTGCTGGGCGTTTTTGAGTAGTATGAGGGGCAAACATATCGAATTTGAATGGACATCAACGCAGCGCTCATCGTTTGGAGCAATTCGAATCGGGTCGTGTACATCACTAGCCGTCTCGAGTAGTGGTGCATACAGATCAGCACATGTTTCAGAACGGGGTGTTACTGTACGGTTGTTCGCGATTGCTGGCCATATTCCTGTGTTTCAGGAGGCGAGTGCCAGGACGATTGAGGAAACGGTAGAGAATCGTGCGACTTTAAAGAACCAATGATAACCAAGAATGGATGACGATGATCACTTGAAGATCTTTTCCAGGAAACGATACGATGACAACGCTTCTTATAACATAGTCACGCTTTTCGTGTCACGGATCATTGGGAAGTTTAAAAAAAAAAACGTGTCTCCTGCCGCTCAAGTGCATTTCACCTAGCCACCTCTACCTTGTTCCCCCGTGCACTCAGGATTTGTCCGGCAAAATCACAGGAAGACCGGGCAGCTTTTCCAAAGAAGCGGCATTCCTCATCGAACCATTGTAACATTGACGGTTGCCCTGGAAAGGCATGGTCAGAAGCGATCCGAAGGGCAATGGGCGACAAAGACTGACGATCGTTACGATCGGGAACCCAAGATCGTACGGGGCAGCGTCTTCCAAATACTTGACGTGTTCGGGGGTGAGGACAGTCTCCAGTCCTTCCAGATTAGCCTCCGAGTGTTCCACCTTCTGACCACCGATGATGAGGAATACGTAGCTTTTGCGTCACGTATGCAATGGCCACCGGAAAGACGTGCTTTGCGCCAACTCCCTGGGCGACTCTTTGCAACGCCGCACTCATGGTTCGCTCTCGCTCATTGGCTTTCCGGTCACCGCCCACGAACTCACGACCTTTCTCGCCAGACTGATCGCGGCGTTCTTCTTCTTCGCTAGTGCGGAACTTGCCTCGCGCCAATACGCCCCATGGAGCTATGGCCATCCCTGTGGACCATCATAAGCTTCGTGAACTGGTGACCAGCCAGCGATCGAAACGTACCATGAGCCTTGCACAGGTGGATAACGTCCCGCTCGAAAGAACGTTCCATGACATTCCAGAGCCCTTGATAGATCACGAATGGGGTCTTGCCGTGGTCGCGAGCATACTGGTTCGCTTGCGCAACCACCCACCCAAGCAGGGGTGTCAGAAACGCCCTAGAGAGATACATAGCGTATGAATAAAAAGAAGTCATCAAAGTTTAGCACGTACCAGATAAAGTACTTTCCCTTGTTGGACGAGGTTGTGCAGGCCGTTCATGACCTCCTCTATGGAGGTCACCCAATCCCACCAGTGAACATGGAAAATGTCAATGTAGGTCGTTCTCAACTTCTTCAAACGGGCTTCGACGCTAAGATGGATTAATTTCAAATTGTTTCCGGTGTAGACCACCTTTTACTTGATACCAGCCTCGCCATGCATGTAGTTCATGGAGTACATTGAATGGGGGCTAGCACACCATCATTTAATAACGGTGACGATCCTCACCTTGGTCGCGATGACGAATGCCATGTTGTTCGGCCCATTCTCCGATAAACTGCTCCGGGGTCTGGTCTTGACTGTGGTGGGACAGCAAGTAGGCAATTCAAGGGATCTATTCGTGAAAACGCACTAAGAATTCGCAGTGTCGATAAAGTTTCCGCCGGCTTCGTAATACACGTCGAGTAACTTGAAGGAGGCTTCCTCGGTCATGCTTCCATACCCATACTTTTCCCATTTGTCCCCGATGCTCATAGCACCGAGTTGGAGTGGCGAGACGTGGACTGATGCATTCGGCGCGAGCGCACGGTATCAAGCAAGGCGAGAAGCAGGTTTGGGCAGCGGTGTCATGAATGTTGCCATTGCGCAAATACTCTTTGAGGGGTAAACCGATGAGGGGAAGATGAATGTTCTGTTGTATGACGAACTCACTGAGGTGCAAGAATTGATGTGCTCGAGGAGCCCACCTGGACTCGTCATCAGCGTTGTCTCATCCTGGGTGTATGAGTGATGCGTCTGGAAGCACAACGACTGCATTACGCTCGAGTTTTTGCGTCAAGATTACCGATCCAACCAGCGAGGGTGTGTCATCTGCTCGCAAGGATTGAATGAGAGAGCAAAAGACAAATCCTTTGCTAAGACCATGTCATACTGGTGGCACTCGGCGAGTTATGCAGCGACTGGCTAACCTAGTCCTAACACTTGCCAATCAATTAGCTATTTCAAAAGACCATGGCGTCGCAAGGACCAACTTGATAGTATTGCTGGCGATACAAAGCCTGACATAAGGCGGTTGTGTAAAACAAACCTAGTGATCAAGCTCAAAGTTTTGCAAGTGCCACTTATAAATCAAGCATACGTCAAATGCTTTCAAATGCACCGGTTTGAATGATCATCTCCCAGATGCGCTCTTCCCATAGCACCGGTTTTGTTCGTCTCGTGTGACACAAGACTCAAACCGCAAAAGCCGACCGTCTGAGGGAGAAAAAGAAAATCTCCATGGAGATAGCGTCACCCAGCCAACTCCCTTGATGCTTCGACTCGTACAATGACTGATGTTGTGTAGACAACATAAGAATCAGCTAACCTTGTCAGGTGGTCGAACATGAAGAATGACACGCGGCAGCTTTTTCCTCTCCGTCCCGCTCGATGCACCTTGCTCTCGTGTGTCCGTCTCCGATTTCGACGGAGGTACAACTGCAGAGGAAGCTCGATGTGTGCCAGGTCTACTGGCGCCAGTGCGCTTCGACGATGGCTTAACTGACGTAGACACACTCCGACCCACGTTCTTGCCGGTGCGTACTGAATTTGGGAGCGTGCCCTCCGCTTGAGTACCGTCCAAGACAGGTTTCTTGCGCTCGCGGAGCGTCATGGACGTCGAAGGGGTCACAGTGTTCGAATCGGCAGCCACGCTCGCATCTCGGGATGAAGATGGCTTGATGCTCGTGTCATCACCGTTGAGTAGGGAGAGCAGCCCTATGGTACGAGCGAGCCATCCTTCCATGCTCGCTCGCGCAGCCGCCGCTTTGCGGGGCTTCGTTGCCTTTTCCAACTAGAAAGAAAACGTGCGTAGATAGAGGTCAAGGTGACAGAGAGGGTACCAGAACTCGCACCTTGATTAGGTTGCTCTCGCTCCACCACCCGTGGTCGACCCAGCCATCTAGATCCGTTGAGTTCGCTTGGTTGGGGATATCCACGAGTCCACACAGGTGTGCCATTGCGCCACTTGTCAATGCGCGATCACTATATCCTCCTTCCAGTACGCTCACGATTCGGCTATTGGCGTATACATCAGCTAGCTTGCAGGCTTCACGAGTGAATCGGTGGTAGAATCCTACGGGCACTTTCCGGCCATGTCGTGACATCGATGGATACTCGTGCTCTCCAGCGTCGAAGCCACAGCTACATGATCCAAGGGCGATTGTGAACAGATAAAACATCTCCTGCGGGAGAATGAAGCTTGGACAAACCTAACGAATATTATCACATCATCACCAGGGCCACCTGTCTCGTCCAAGAAGCTACGGGCACGGTATAACAGGGTGAGGTACCGGGGGTAGAGAACATCCCAGAACTGGGCCTCTGAATTGTATCTTTCGAGGTGTATGTTTTCGATGTATTGTCCGTGGGGTCCGTGAATTGAGGTAGATGCTGCCTGGACCATTTGTGGTTTGCCTTCCTATCATCCAGTTAATCGAGAGTCACACAACCGTGGATCACAGACCTCGCAAGGGAAGGATAGGACATCATGTAAGGAGCCATAGAATATCCGTGGTCCTGGCTTTTCTGGCCGCGCGTCGGTCTCTGGTAGCTCAGACTCCAGGGTCTGTCGATAAGTTTCCTCATTGATCTGCCATACAATCGACTGGGTACCATTTCCTGCAAGTGGTTATTCTGATAAACGTATCCGAGGGTAAAGAGGACATACCGTGATGCAGATCTATATCTAGAATTACGATCCTCTGTATTCCATGATTTAAATGCGCTGCGCGCACATGTGAGAACGGATGACCGCGCGATGCACCGAATACATACCGTGGGCAGCGCCAACAGCGACGTTATTAACGAAGCAGAATCCGGATGGTGTGTCCTCCCCGCAGTGGTGCCCAGGCGGTCTGATTGCGACGAACGCGCGCTCGCAAGGGTCGTCTGGCCCACTAGATAGCGGTCGCGGCCCGCGCGTGGCCTCCACGCTTGCATCAACAGCTTCGCACACGGCCCCAATAGCACCTTGAATTGCATCAATGGAACCGGGACAAACTGTCCGCCAGTAACGCCACAGACAGAACATGCATACAAGATTCAGAGCGCGTGAGGAAAGCGAGAACACCAAACAAAAGTCGCAGAAAAATACTGACGGTATAGATCTAGGGGTGGAATATCCTCTGGGATTTCGAGCCCTTTTTCGCTGATGTTCTTTTGACTGTCGCGTGCCCATTCCATGAGTCTTTCAAGGTAGACATCTCCCTCGATATCGCCATGCACATACTTGACGGCAGCATTGTCGAGAAGAGAGACTGACGCGGTGGTTCGTCGAATGAGGACCAACCCCGTACGCAGTGGGGAATACGGTTCTGGAAGAGCCGGGGTAATAGTCATGCGTGCCAGAGCTGCCGTCAGATCGCCTTCGTCCGACGTGCCACCTGCGATCTCGCTGCCAGAGGCGACTCCAGGCTTCTGAATATACTTGACAGACTTCACATGCTCTACATGTGCAATAGCAGCAGCAAGACCCAATTTGACCGCATGAAGACGCTCGGGACGTTCGAAGATGCCCGACGTGTCACGCGAACGTATGAAACGGTGTTTGAGACACTCGTCTTGAATGAATATCGCAGTGCGCTTGTTGAGTACATCCGAAGATGAACCAAGGCTGGGAATCACTTTGGAATTATCCGATTTTGATGCAGTTTCCGGAATTACTGTTCCATAAGGAATGGAATTGCCTGAAGACTCGAGACCGGTGGATTGTTCTGCATGATTTGAACCTTCTACTCTTAATGTCGGAAAATCCATGTGATTTCGGTGGTTTCAGTTCCTCTCTCGTTCGACAAACCAGGGAGATTGCTCTGTGGAAGCTAACGAAGTCGCCGAGGTTAGCCGTGTTTCGATGTTAGCTTGTTGTTTGGGACAAGCCACAAGCAGCAGATAGACCGAATATGACATCTAGTGGCAGATCCGGCCGCAATCCACTCCGCCTGCCACTGGCTCAATCCGTGGTACACGACTGTCAGTCGCCGGAACAACTCCAGTTCTACGAACGACATACACTGCATGCTCGGAAGACGGTACTAACCAAGTCATGACGCGCTGAAAACAAATCCATTGGCTTGTCGCTACTGCAAATACCTCACCTGTTTTCTCGATTTCAAAGCTCCGTGAAGATGTACGGGCACTCCAAGTTGTCTGCGATTCAAGCAAGCATCCATTCTCTCGAGTCTCAACAAATAAAGACGGCATACCGCGCGAGGATCCTCCAAATAGGCAGCCTTGTACACAGCCTCTACAAATTCGTGACGATTTCATTGCATGGTTCGTCAACGCCACTTCACCATTTGAACGGTAGCACGACTGCCAGGCTTCTTTTTCTCGTTGGTTAGTTTAGCCGGCTAGCGGAGTCTTGCAGAAAATATGGGGCTTAGGGATCCATGCAAGTAACTCTACTACTAGACTACCACCGACGAGTCCGAGTCTGTTCAGATCTTTATTGAAGTCTCAGTCAGGCTTCAGAGAAACTGTACGTATTTTTGACAAGCCTACTGGGAGGAACTGAATCATCGCAGTCATAGCTGATCGCCTCGGAGGATAATATACCTTTACTCAGGAAGACAGTCGTTCCTGCACTTCGAGGGGGTCATGGAAAGGCTCAGAAAAGTTCAGCTGTATGTCTCGACTCGTCGAGTAACTACGTTTAAGGCACGGTCACCCGATCAAACGTCTCAATACTGTACTTCGATGAAATGAACTTTCGGGACGAATCAAGAATTTCGAATTGGCATAATATACTTTGGCGTACTTTCAGACGCTCATTTTAGCAAACGGCCTCGGTTAGGTC